>CM026067.1:15305461-15427961 GCA_014839685.1 Anableps anableps | reverse complement strand
TTTGAGTTTAAAATTACCTTTATTACACACTCCAAAAACTCAATAAAACAACAAAAACATTAAATAATAATAAAGAAATCAAAAAGCAAAAACTAAACATGCTTCATCCACTGAAGACAAAACATCATTAATACCCCACTTACTTACAAACACATTGATATTCTTTGTCAACTTATAAAACTCAAATTCCACACGAATACGAGCAACTACCAGTCTCTGAAATAAAACACGAGAGTCTTCTGTTTGATGTCCATTAATTTTGTTCTTTCTTGATATCCATATTGCTAGTTTTGCCATCCCAGAAATTAAATTTAAAAGTATGTGAATAGATTTCTTTCTTGCACAGTAAAATGGACCATAAATAAAAATACAGTTAGAAAACTGTACACCAAAACCACCAAACAGATGATCTAAAAGAACAAAGAGAGGATTCAATCTTGAACATTCAATAAATAAGTGATACAAAGTTTCTTCCTGCAAACAATAAGGACAAGTAACACTGATGTCAGGATTAAGGTGTGCCAGATACCTGTTTGTAGCTATGGCCCCATGCACAATCCTCCACTGGAGGTCACCCACCCGTTTCTCAATAGGGGGTTTGTACAGGGACCACCAACAGCCTCTTGGGGTAGAGCTGGTGTCAAAAAACTCAGTCCACTTTGACACCCTCACCTCTGCCAGAGAGCGTAAATTCAGAACCTTCATGCAGATCAAGACTTTCTTCCCCAAGTCTTCAAAAGAACCCAGTGGTGAATCTTGGAGAGACAACAGCTTTTCTGGCTCATCCTGCCATTGATTCACTGCAGCGGAGACAGTTAGGGAAGGAAACACATACTCATACTCATCATCCCATTGGTCAAACAGAGTACTATTAGCAGCAAACGCTCTGATGGAGTCTGGTAGAGAAGCACAGGCTTCTTCCTTCAGCCTTAACACAAGTCTGCTTGCACATTGCACATTGCACATCAAGTCGCTCAGTGAGACTGGACACAGACAACTTCATCAGATGACCCAGCTTCACACAGCCTGCTTCCCTCATCTTAGGTCTTACAGTAACAGACGAGAGCAGCTGTGACGAGATGAAACTGTTCTCAAACAGAGGTTCTTCAAAAACCCACATCCCTGGTGTCGTATCAGCCTTTCTCTCAAAAGTGAGAATCTGCCAAGCATTTAAAACAGATTGGTAAAATGGAGTAAGACCAGTTAAGTCCAAAGATCCAAAAGAGATGCTTATCATATCCAATACGTCCTGCTTTCCTCAAAAGAAGACGCGCAGCATCCAACCACGGTAATCCAACACCATATAACAGTTTCTGGACAGTTTGCAGCCTGAAAGCCATGATCCGTGAGGTTATGTCTATGAGTCCTTGTCCTCCCTCCTCGATTGGTAGGTACAGGGCTGCAGCTCTCACCCAGTGTCGTCCAGACCAGAAGAAATCCACTAAAGTCTTTTGGAGACGTTGTATGAGTGATAATGGTGGCGTTAACACAATCAGTTTATGCCAGAGGGCCGAAGCAACCAAGTTATTAACTACCAGAACCCTTCCCCTGAAAGACAGCTGAGGCAGCAGCCATTTCCATTTGGATAGTCTGACACACACTCTCTCCATGACACCCTCCCAATTTTTTTCCCAGAAAAGTGTCTGTCCCCAAAAATACGCCCAAGAATTTTAAACCTTAGTTGGTCCACTGAATATTATCTGGTAACTTAGGGGGCTCATTTGTCCATGGACCAATTTTTAAAGCAGAGCTTTTATCCCAGTTCACTTTAGCTGAAGAAGCTTTTTCATAAAGCTCCAAACAGTGTTGAAGACCTACAACATCATTCTGGTTTTTAATAAAAATATTTATATCAGCATAAGCAGAGACCACTAAATTTGGATGATTTGAAAAACCTGGGAGAATAACACCAGTTAGGGTAGCGCGCACTTTGTGTAAAAGGGGTTCAACTGCAATAGAATATAATTGTCCAGATATGGGACACCCTTGTCGAATGCCTCTCTGAACCTTAATAGGACAGCTTAATCCTCCCTCAACTTTAACAACACAAAACACTTCTTTATACAATAAACCCCATAAAGAAATAAAAATATCACCAAATCCAAAAGCTCTTAATGTAGAACAGAGAAAATAATGATCAACCCTATCAAAGGCTTTTTCCTGATCTAAAGAGATAATACCAACATCAATTTCATAAAGTTTACAGATGTCAATTAAGTCTCTTAAAAGAAAAAGATTATCCATGATAGATCTGTCGGGTATACAATACAATTGATCTCTGTGTATGATAATTTCAAGAATGTTCTTTAGCCTGTTCGAGAGCACTTTAGAGAATAACTTATAATCCACACAAAGGAGGGCAACGGGTCTCCAGTTTTTCAACAGAGTCAAGTCTCCTTTTTTTGGAAGTAAGGAAAGAACAGCTTTTCAGCAGGAGGATGGCAAGATCCCTGTCAAGGTGCACTCCCGAAACACCTCCCACAAGTCCTCTCCCAAAAGCCTCCAAAAATGTTTATAAAACTCTGAAGTAAACCATCCAGACCTGGAGTCTTGCCAGAAGCCATTTGTCCAACAGCGGCAGTCAGTTCTTCCAATGAAACTCCAGCATCCAGAATTGCCCGATCTGCAGTGGAAAGTTGAGGAAGACCGTCCAACAGAGCCTCAACACAGCTTCTGTTACAGGCCTGCTGTCCAAAAAGGTCACTATAGAATGCCATGGCATGCTCTTTCATGGTGGTGGGATCAGTGGTCATAGTTCCATCTGGAAGCTGAAGACAAATCAACTGCTTCGTCTGACTGACGTTTCTCTCCAGATTAAAAAAGAAAGATGTAGGGGCATCCATATCTTTAACAGTGGCAAACCTTGAACGAACCAAAGCCCCTTTAGCCCTTTCATGCAAAAAAAAAAAACAAAAAAAAAACAAAAAAAAACAAAAAAAAAAAAAACTTAACTGATCTTTCTTTTGTTTAAGCTGTTCATTATTCGTAACATCTGTGAATACATTGTTTTCTAATTGTGTTATTTCATTTTCTAAATTCTGAATCACATTTTTAATTTTAATTGTAGAATGACTTGTGTATTGCTGACAAAAGACTCTTATCTGAGCCTTTCCAACCTCCCACCAGTCAGCTAAAGACATAAAAACTGATTTTCTTTCCTTCCATAGCTGCCAAAAATTGCTAAAACTTTGGCAAAAAAAAAAAAAACATGTCTTGAAGTAGTTTAATGTTGAAATGCCAAAAAGATCTACAACTGGTGGTGGTTGAAAAAAGAAAATCCATAAAAACTAAACGATGGTCAGAAAAACCAACTGGACAAATTAGACAGTTGGATAATCTATTTCTATGAATTTCTGAAATATAAAATCTGTCCAATCTGGCCCCACTCACTGTCCCATCCTTCATTTTTACCCATGTATATTGTTTAACATTAGGGTGCTTAATCCTCCAAGCATCAACCAAACTAAGCTCTGATAACACCTGAGCTAATTTAAAGGATGATGGAAGATGAGGTTCTTCTCCTGTTCTATCTGTTGTAAAACTAGTTGTGCAGTTCCAATCCCCGCCCATCACAACACACTCGTTTTGATTAGACTGCTGCAAAAAACTGTGTATTTTCTCAAATGTCTTAATCCTGTTATCCCCTTGGTTTGGTGCATAAACATTAATAAAACAAAAAGAGAAACTTTCTATTTCTACTCTAATCACCAGGACCCTGCCTGGTATTAACTCAGTACAGGAAATGATGTTTGCGTCCAGTCCTGGTGAAAATAAAACTCCTACACCTGCAGATGACCTGGTCCCATGAGAAAAAAAAAATTCCCCTTCCAACTCATACCCCACTCTACCTCGTTTTCATGATCTGTGTGCGTTTCTTGTAAAAACACAACATCAAGCTTCTTCTGAATGATCATCTCTAAACCATCTTTTTATGTGGATCCCTCCCACCGTTGATGTTTAATGACCCCACCCTGATATTATGCATACAGGTGAAAAGGAAAGGAGAGACAGACAGAGACAGTACAAAAAAAGACCACCCAGTGAACTATAATCATTGTCTTAATCCTGAATTTTTAACCGTTTTGAACCTTTACCTTTATTTGCTAATAACTGTCTCCAGATGTTTGTCATATGCTTTTTTTTTAAACGGAAACGTTTCTTTTCATCAAGCATTTCAAAACCTACCATTTTCTGTACCATTAATGCGCTCTTGATAAATTTTTCTGCATTTGGAAAATAATCAAAAACTTTAATATGTTTTCCAAAAGTTTCATCGAGGAAACCACTGATTTCTTCCAAAGTGTACAAATCGCCACTGGATGTTTGGGAATCTGCGATTGAAACGCTGTCTGAATCACTGTCACACTCCATGTCTTCTGTCTGTGCAGCTTCAGCTGCAGGCTGGGCCGCTGCACCCTCACCCGCGGGCGGCAACGCCGCCTCAGTAGTAACAGAGATAGAATTAGCCGCCTGATCTGTTTCTGAGTCAAGATGGCCACAATTTGAGGAATTTTTTGGAACACTGATTCCAGTTTTCTCAGTGCCATCCCTTACAGACTGTATATCCAAACCGCTGCTTCTCTCCCCAGCATCAGAAACAGCTGATGGGGGGCGCGCCTCCCCTTCCACAGCCGGAGGAACACCAGCGGCCAGCGATGCCTCTGCATTTTCATTTATCTCAGCCTGCGCTGTCAGGTTTTTGTGCGGGCAAGCGGCCCGTTTGTGCCCAACATCCCCACACTCGAAACATTTCATGTTTCCAGTGCTTGCGTATACCATATAGGATCCTTCTTCATATTTCACTTTGAAAGACACTTCCAGCGTCTGTGTAGCAGAGTTTAAAAACATAAACACCTGCCTCCTAAACGATTGAACATGTTTTAGTTTATCGTTCTTACATCTCAAACCCACAGTTTTGAAACCGCTGGCGAGTTTCCCAAAACGCTGTAGCTCTTTCTCCAACAAGTTATTAGGAATGAACGGCGGCACACCCGAAATAATAACCCGGGTGGAGGGCACTGCAAGCGGGGACACCTGCAGGAACTCTCCGCCCATTGTCAACCCACTGACAATCAACTGAGTAACAAAACGTTCCTCTTTCAAAAAAATCACTACTCCCTTATTCATTCTTGAAGCATAAATTAAATTGTTGTGACCAACAATATCTCCAACAGCCAGAACTGTTTCAACTGGGATTGACGGGTCAGGCTGAATCCGAATCCCATTCCTCAAAGAGAGGGGCGGCGCCCCTGAAGACGCCATCCCCGCTAACAAACAGCGCTGCAAGCGCTACAAAAGTCCTAAAAAAAATCCCAAAGACGTAGAAACAGTACAATTAAAAAAATATTAGAAAAACAACACATACAAGAAAAGCTCAGGAAAAACTGTTAGAGACAAGTCTTCCACTCTCTGTCAAACTCACCACACGCAGCCTCACCGTCACCAACACACTCCCAGCATGCAATGCAGAAAGAAAGAAAGAAAAGAAAGAAATGTAGAGTTTTACAATACCCTCAGTTGCTGGTAAGGTTGATGCTACTCTATGACATTTAGAAGGTAATCCTCCAAAACAGCAATTCCAGAAAGAATTAAATTGCGCTCCTCCAATAAGCTGCCACTTTGAGCAGCACAATTCTAGTATTGTGACATGACATCTTAAATGTAATGCTGAAGTTTGTTATCCACTTTGTATAACGAGTGCTTTGCATAAAAAGCACTGTCTGGATGAAACTTCAAATGTCCTATGTGATAATAATGATGATAATAATAATAATAATAATAATAATAATAATAATAATAATAATAATAATATTTTATTTAAAAAGGAACCTTTCAGGGCACACAAGGTCACCTAACAACAAATAAAAGCAGAAAATTAAAGCAGAAAAAATTTAAAATACAAAAAGAAAACAGAAAATTTAGAGAATAAAATGATAGGATGTGTTGCTCAAAGGCAAAATGCTGGTTTGAACAGATGAGTTTTCAGCTGGGATTTAAAAAGAGACAGAGTGCTAGTGTTTCTGATGTCAGGAGGGAAGGAATTCCAAAGTCGAGGGGCAGAGCCGCCAAAGACCCAGAATCCCAGAGTGATCAGATGAGCAGGAGGCACAATGAGGCTGATAGAGGAGGCTGACCTAATAGACCGTGAAAGAGTGTTAAAGGGGCAGTATTATGTAAAATCAAATTTTTTTGAGCTTCACATCATGCTATAATGTTATTCCTTCATCAAAAACATACCTGGAGTGTTGCTTTGATTCTTTCATGCATGTTTGAGAAATCTTTTAATCTCTCATGGGTAGGGATGCGAACTGATAAGAATTTATCAGTGGTGATTTCATTATTGATCTCACTTATCGATTCTCTCATTGATTCTCATTGAGTTAGGAAATAAACTCTTAAATCAAACTATGCACCATGTTGTATTCGATTCAAACAAAATTAAAGATGGCTTGAAAAGTAAGAATCCCACTTTCAAATTAACATTTTAACATGAAATGCAACTTTTTGCACATCAACAGGTTTTGTACAAAGAAATCTGCATGCTTGCCTTTTTAGGAAGGTCTTTCAAGACTTAAAGGTTGTTTTCAAAAGGTGCTTTTAATCTGACAAATGAGCCTCATCAGAACCCATATTCTGAGTTATTGAACGACTGTAAATGTTAATATGAGACAGAGATTATTCATACAGTCTGGCGCTAATATTAATACAATAACGAGGACATGGAGGACTTTAATGTTACCTGGGACATTCATTGCAGGAGATGCTGTGGAAGCTCCCTGCATTGAGATAGTACTTAAGAACTGTGACAGTAAATCAGTCTTTTAATGACTTAAAAGGATGCAAGTCCTCGATTTAACCTGTGTGTCCTTTGATTGGGCTGTCTGCTCTTCTCCACCGCAGAGACAATACAATACAATAGTACTTTATTCATCCCCGAGGGGAAATTAGAAAGGGGACCATCTCCTGGATCTGGGGACAGGTTGCCCCTTTGGGGGACGTTACCTGGACTTGGGAGTATAGAGTGTGTATGGAGAGTGAAAGTGGGTGTATAACGTTTTTCTTATGTTGGGTGAATGGATGTGAATGTCTGTATGTGAGCATGTGGGTGGGAATGTGTGATTGTGTTTGGGTGTGGCTGTTTATCTGTCAGGTTGGGTTCTGGGCTGCCCCCTCTCTTGGATCATCTTGGGCCCCCCACTAAAAATGTGGGGTCTATTTCCCCCTTTCACACCTCCGGTGGCGGGTGCCTCTACCCACTGGTGCGTTGGTGGCTCTTGGTGTCTGGAGCCGGGTGCTGGGGTATGTGCTGGCTCACCCTGGTGGGTGCTTGCTGGGGCCTGGGTGCCTTGGCTGTGCTGGGCCTCTGCTGGGGGAGGATTTCACCCTCGGGGCTCGGGTCTCTTTGTCCATGGCTAGATCAGCTCCGGAGTAGCGGGTTGCTGCCAGGGCCTGTGGGCTCGTTGCTGTGGCCCCCTGGGGCTTCTGCATCATGGCTGGTGGGGATCACCCGGGGCTTGCCTCTACTGCTCTCTGGGGAGCGGGAGTCCGGTTGTTCCTCCAGGGGGTTCCTGGGGCTCCGTGGGGGGGGGGGGGGGGCACTGGGTGTCTGTGGCTCTGATCGTACTTGTGTCATCCACATGTCCTGGGGGGTGGATCTGTTGGCCCCCACATCTACTATCAAATATTCTTAGGGAGAAACCTTATAGACACAAGCACACACACACACACACACACACACACACACACACACACACACACACACACACACAGAGGTGTCTAGATTCAGGTGTTTGTTAGATTTACTCTCAGTCGTGTTGCAGTCGCCACTAAATACATCTTGTACTATCTTGTAGTGTGTATTTTCCATTGAAGTTATAACTGTTATTATTAGACATGCATATGTTGTTTGTTGTTGTGGATTCTGTTTTGTTTTGTTTTGTTTTCTCTTTTCGCAGGTCTCGAGGCAGACTTCAAGGGTGTTGACTTGTTTTATCTCTATGCTTTTTTCTCTCCTCTACTTCTAGCTCCTTTTTTCTCTTTAAACCTTTCCTCCATCTTTCTCTCTTTTCTTTCCTTCACCCCCTTTTTTCTTTTTCTTTTTGTCTTTGTGTCCATTACATTTGAAACAAATCCAAAGTAACTTTTAATAAAGTTTCTTACATATATACCACAATGGTCTGCTTGTGAAAGCAAATCTGTTGGGCCTTACCTTGACATTCAGATGACATTTCTGAGTGCCACACTACCGGACAGGACATGTTAAATAAAACAAAACAAAACAAAAAACCTGTCTGTGCTTTCTTTGTGTTATCACTTATATAAATAGATCCAAAGCCATTCATGTTTAATTGGTATCAATGTCATTGTTTCCAAATGGTTCCCTTCAATTATTGTTTAACTTCATATCATAAGAACAGTTTCCAGCTGCCTCTGGGCATGATTATTAAACTTTAACAACTAAGTTAGCTTTCTAAACAAAGGGCAGACTTGCATATATGGTGGAATGTAACTGTAAACATAAAGGAGTCCTGTGTGATATAACGCTCTAAAACACTGTCATCCCAATAATTTTTAAAAACTGCAGATTTTACACATAATGCAGAACAGTTTTCTATCACATCGATTTTCAGTGACCTGTTTTGTGTGTTTTGCTTTTTTTTGGGCAATTGCTCAAAACTGTAGATGTGTAATTGTTATGACTGGCTCAGAGTCATAACAAAAACGGGAGACCATATGATGGTTAAAGGTGCATAAAATAATACTTATTAAAGATAAAAAAAATATGAATTAAAAACTACAATGAAATGTGAGTGTCAATATCAGTGGTGTAATGCAAATGCTTGGATGTGTTGTGTGTATGCATATGGGAGTGTTAAGATGCAAAAACAAAGACAAATGAAAAGTGCATAAAGATGGGGAGATGAGGTCATGTCTGGAGGCAGAGAGTGGATGCCGAGAGCAACAACTAGAGCAGAACAGAGAGCTTTAAATACACTACTTTGAATTAGCAGATCAGCAACATCTGCACAGAGGAGGAGCACAAGGGTAGACACACAAACACCTGTAACCCAACTCATAAGGAACAGTAATACAAACTATTCTTCTTTTATCAAGGGTTTAGCTTGTGCACTGAAGAGTTTTTAAATATTGCATAATTTTAATGAGTTACAGAAACCGATGTATGGAAAACGACAAAAAAAATAAAAAAAATGTAGTAAAAGAAGAATATGATATAGTCATCAAGATGGAACTGGATTAGACTAATTTTGGATTATTCAGCACTCTGGAAGTTTAAGAGGGATTGTACGCCCATCAGTTTGGTTTTGTCTTTTCAAAGGCATCGTTAGCTGATCTTTTTTTAAAATTATATATGTATATATATTTTTAATAGCATTAATGCATGCATTATTTAATATCTTCTCATTTAAATGATGATGATTAAAATGATTATTCCTGCATTTTGGAACATGTTTCAATAGTTTTACTGAATGAACACTTCTTTCTCCAGAGTCAGTAAGTAGACCAAAATTACTTGGGGATAGATTAACACTGAAGTCCACATTGTTTGCAAGATGACACTGCAGGACTATGAGCATTTTTTTCTTTCAATAAATGCTTCTAAATCAATATGTTCAATTTCATCTTATGGATAGTTTTCAAATTTTGCTCCTCAAACTGGCACATCTCATCCTAGACTTGACAGCGGCTAATCTCAAAGCTTTGTTTTTCAGCATGAGCCACTGCTTATAAGGCGGATGTGTATTGGATCTATCAACCTTTAAAAGTTAACAAGTTGTCTGGGGAAATGCCATTTGTACTAGTTCAATATGAAATGTCAGACTCAGATAAAATGGTGAAGTCATGCACGCATGCCAGTTGTAGGAGAGGATCTACAGGAATGCCTTAGTTGATTTCAACATTTTCCCTGGCTTTTAGTAACAACAAAGAAAGTGGGGAAACAATTTAAAACAGAAGTCTTAAAACAATCTCTTCTAAGTACTGAATTAAAATTACAACAGTGCTTTAGGACTTGTTTCATATGAGATTAATTTAAATTGCAATTTTCAATTATTTTATAGCAATGACAAAGGGTTGGCTATGATAACATAATTTTCTTTTGCACTGGTCCTTTTAATCAATGATTTGATTGGCCTCAATCATTTGCAGGGAAAGTGAACAACAACAGTTTATGTGAACACCACTTGAAGAAACTCACTAACAGAGACAGTTGTATTAGACCCTATTTTGAAGCAATTTGCAAAATACTGACACGAATGCCAGGGTTAGAAACAACCAATGCATCTATGCTACACTGAAGATACAAATTAAGGCCGAATTTTCAGGCATCATCCACACAGGCAGGCATGGGCTTTATTTTCACGGGCAGTTTTCTGTTACACTTTCACAAATGTAATATGTCGTTTGTTACAAGTTACTTAGACTTTAAAACTGTGCTTTGGTCAGGGACTAAGATTAAGCGTTTCATTAATCCCATTATCAGTGCCTGTTTCTCTTCCTGAGGCCCTGGCAACCTTGTTAAGATACAAGGCATCATGCACCCTTTGAAACATCGGGGCATTTTAAACATGCATCTAGTGGCATCTTTATGGAATCAGAAAATTGATCATCAAAATGAGGAGTCCAGACAAATTGTCAAATATCTGTCAAGGTCATTTGAAGGTTAAATTAAACAATAAATGCATTCTGTGATTAAAATTCAATAAGTAAACTGTACTGAAATATACATATTATGGGTTTGTGATATTATTGTAGTGATCCGTAATGGATTATTGTTAGGGGTTCATTATTACTATTGCACTGTTACTGTTTCTTTAAGTTAGGTTGTTTTGGCATTTAAAAGCGTCTTCCTTGGGGCGCTTTTCAGCAGGGCGGGGTTTGTTGTCTAAGGCATAAAGTGTAGGCTGGTTTATTCTGTGAGAACTGTCCTGTTATTGTTCAACCTCAATGAACCATTGTTAAGAGCAAAACGGCTGTCTGTTGCTTGGGTTTTGTAATCGAACATTACATTATGCTTAAGTTGCAAACAAACAATGATTTCAGTATGACTACTTTTTTTGTGCACATTTTCAAACAACTACATGTATTGTTGGAGGTGATGTAACAAAATAGCATACCATCTAGAATCTGTGATGATCAGACAAACCATCAGCCAAACTTCCTGTTGAACCTTCAGTAAACTACTTTTAATCTCTTTATGGTCCAAAAGCATTACTGTTAAAACTGTTCAAGAAAGACTAACTGATGGACATTTTATAATGTTGTTTATAAATAAGTACTTTGTAAGTACAATATCCCATGCATGAGATTTTAGTTTAAAGCTTTTTCAAAATAAGTGTATAAGTCATGATTAAATTATGACTAGATAAATAAGGTAGGCATCCAGTTTAAAATTAAATACAACTATTCCAAATGGGCAGTGAGAAACAGGCAATCTACTCTGCAAATCTGATTATGACCACACAAAGATGTGTTGACATTTGCCTCACTTGTCAGGAATCTGTTATACATTTTCTTTGTATCGGTGACAGAACTACAATGAACCATGTATCTGTTCATGCACTTTGCATAACATAAAGAAGAGCGCTTCATTTTTAGAATTTAAAGTGGGACATTTATTGCAAATAATGCATGTATACAATATTAGCTTTGGGAGATTTGATATTACACCATAAATTACACCAAGAACCTGTAAGCACATATTACATTATCCAAATACAAACTGTGAGCAAATGTCTTATTCATCTCTCATTAATCTCATAAAAAGAAACATGCGCCTAACATATTTTTTCACAGAATATCTTAGAAATAAAGGACTGACAACCCTCTGCATATCTTACACTCATATAAACACATGCACACAAACAGACCTAGATTTTAGCTTACCTTCCATAAACTTCATCAGAGTCCTCATCTCCTCTTTTGACCTTGATACATTCATTCTCCAAGCCAGCGCATCAGGTCACCAAGACAGAATTCCAGATGAGAAGATGTGTTACCATTCTGCGGTCGGATCACTGTTGTCCAATGGGATTCAGTTTGGAAGTTGATATACAACTGGGAGCATTGAAGATCTCTGGCTCCATGCCATGTCCCTGACTGTCCCTTCCTCCTTAAATGCAAGATCATCCCGCTTCTGTTTTGATTTCTTCAACTCTTATAGGTTTCGTTTTCCTAATACTGTTTGCCCCATCAAAAACACAATCTGTATTTATTTATTTAGTTATTTTTTAGTTTATTTTTTTGTTGGAAAAACATAAAACTGTAAATAAAAACAGGTAACATCAACAGTAGAATCAAGGGGATTCTACAAGGTGGTGATCGGAATTTCAGTACTACGCTGAACCCATATCTTCAAGATAAAATGATTAAAGATACTTAATTTTGAAATCTGACTTCAGTATTTAAATAATCCAAAATAAATGCCACTTAGGCATTACTAACTATGTGATTGTCAAAAAGGAAAATGTTTCAGGAATCACTGTTGACTGGTATTATTTGCATAACGAAAAGACTCCTGTATTGCTTGTAGCATACATACCTTAACTGTGGAACCATATTTGGTCACTGAGATGAATGTTTAAGTGACAAATTTCTTGTCTTTTTAAAATTTTAATGAGAACATTACATCTAGTGTTTAACTGCAAAGTACCATTTGATTGAATTTATCATAAAGAACTATATTTGAATCAGAGGAAGACAGCAGCATAGCCTTGGAAAATAAATTATATGTAATTGACAAATTACGTTGCCTCAATTAGTCTGCTCCTCCATTTGTCTCTGTAATGTGTAGCTTTCCACATATAAATGATCTTGCCTTTGCTATTTTCAGTTCTATTTTAGCTCTGTCTCAGATCATGAATGTTGTAATATGCAAGCGTTAATAGGAGGCATTACAACTCTAATTAATATTAACAAGTAAAGATCACTCAGATCAAATTAGAACAGACAACGAGCTTTCACGGAACATAAAGATTTTATAATAAAAGAATTGGGGTTCTGTGTCTTTGGATTAGTAATTCTTTCTGCATGCTCCAATGTTATGTATTTCATAGAATTATCAAAAAGCCTAAGCTATGGATAAATGCAGATGACTTGTTCAGGATCTAAACGCTCAAAGGAATCCTCAATCTATAGTTTTACTTTTGAAACAGTACAGTCACTGCCCTAAGCTTTGGCCACAGCTCACCTGAGTCCAACAATTACCTTTACAAGAAAAAATAAAAATGACATGCCATTTTTGATTTAGTATCTATATGACCAAAAGTCTGTGGAAATACAGCACAATTGTGAAAGAAATGCATGGATGCAATGTCTGTTTGCTCAGTCATTTGACCAGTTGCTATTTTATTATGTTTCAGGCTTGCTAGTGTTTCAGACAAAAAAAAAATGCATGGAAGATTTCATTTTGAAAATTTGTTACATGTTTTGTTTAGAGTTTTCATGAACATGTGATGATCATTTTGATCACTGTTTTTAGTGAAATGTCTCACTAACAAAAGGGAAATCCTTGCATAAACACAATTCAGTCTCCTGTGTTTTGTAAATCTCAAATTTGCATTTTTCTGTCAGTTTACTAAGACTTTCATCTTACCTGAAACTGTTCACTGTGATTGAAGTTTGGTCTAACAAAGTCCTGATCTTAAGATCAAACAGATTATGTTTGATCTTTTCACATCAATCATACATCTATGCCAAGATATATTTCAAGATCTGCAGTCTACACATGGTTGCCACAAAACCCTTGTCTTTACCTGAGGCTAGAGCAAGAATAAATAAAAATCCTGCCAAACATACTATTAAACTAGCTGCAAAGGGTAATACAGGAATTTGATCTCTCGTGAAACCGATTTGTTTCCTTATTGGTGCCATTTTGAGTTTATGTCTATAAATTAGCTGGGGCAAACAAGACCAGCTTTTCATAAACAATACAAAATAATATAGCTAACAGCATACGCTGACAGATTTTATTAAACAAAATCTACTTCCAATTGTTTCAATTATAACAGACAACAAAGAAGCAGGGACACATATTTCCCATTAATATATCAATTCACACCTACTGAAAACTTATGTAGCTTTCTTTTAATGGCACACTAAATTCTTGAGAGAGAATGGGAAAGTAAAGGAAAGACAGAGTGGCTCAGCTGAGCTTGTTGCACTAATACCAGTATTTTAAATTTTGTAACACTATGATATGTAAAATTGCTGCTGCTCTAGAAGTTTTATGTATGGAAAACATCTTATGTTTGTTCTAAGAGACACATTTAAGATGACATGATATGAATGACTGCTCTTAGGTAAGGAGATCCTCAGACCTCAAGTGGTAGCACAATGTGCAGGAACAAGAAAGCAGATGACTACTTTTAAAATTCATTGTTCTGCTAAACATCTGTTACCAAAAAATGTTTCTGTTTATTGGCCCCCATCAATACTGAAATCAAGTTCCCATCAATGCAACCAAAAAGAAACACATTACAATAAAACATGGTCCTCTCTTTTTTATTACTATCACAATGCATAAATAAAAAACAGAATTTTTAACATTTTCTATATTTCCGCTGCTTTTAATTATATCTTTCTTGTCATGCCAACTTTGTTGTGTAAAACATGTGATTATAGAAATAATTCCTTACAGAAGTCATGTTTTGTCTTTGTTACGTATTAATGCGATGGACTGACGACCTGTCCAGGGTTTACACCACTTCTCGCCCGAAGACGGCTGGAGACAGGCACCAGCCCCCCTCGCGACCCTGCAAGGATAAGCGTGATGAATAATGGTGGATGGATAGGTGGATGTATTAATGCTTACAAATATCAAAACACTTCATATCCTTCAGATCTAAGAGACAGGTAACTTAAAGCAGCTGGAGTTATAATAGAGAATAGAAATAACTTTTATTGTCCCTCATTGGGGAAATTCATGTATATCAGCAGTACAGCAAAACGTAAGTTGAAGGATTCAGATTCAAATAAAGGCATAATATGATATGCCTTTTTAATAGGATATGCCTTTTTATCATAGTATGATAATAATGTATAACAACAACAACAACAACAACAACAACAATAATAATAACAATAATAATAATAATAATAATAATAATAATAATAATAATAATAATAATAATAATAAAGCTCTATGTTAATATCAAACTAATATGGATTACATATTTTTTCTTTCGACTTGCTGCTGGATTTAGGGTAAAATTATTATTATTGATCAGCTACTACTACCTCTTGGCTGCTTTTAGAAACATTTGATTATATAGCATGTTGGATAAGACAGAAATCTACCATACACTGGTTTACTTAACACTATGAGATTTATAAACCAAGCAGTAGGTATAGCTAAGACAAAAATACAAAAGTTTGATGTCCAGTCAGTTAGTTTCTGAAATTAAACCCAAGAAAAATGTAAATTACAGCTTTTCTTGCGTGTTATATAAACCACATTGCACTTTAGTTACTTCTCAGGAACTGTTAGGCACAAGGGAATCCCAGGTAGGACTCAACCTGTTTAAACCCTAGGAGACGTATGCCAGCATTTCAGACTCTGCCTTTTACAGTGTTTACACTGTATAGACGGGTATCAATATTTGGTTTTATGTACCCTCTGTATTTGAATGCATTCAGAAAAAGCATTTTAAGCTTGGTCTTTTGAGAAGATTTTTTGTAAAAACCCTGTAATTAATCTGGCCATAATCATGAAAACAGTTTGTGCTATTGTGGGCAAAATATTTCATTCCATTTTGTAGTTTTCCCAAAAGCTCAAAAACAATAAGATACTAATTAAAGTGATCTGAACTGATGTTTCTCTTTTGTCCTAGGCAACCAAAGAGCAACTAAAGTTTGCCATCGTTAATGGCATTGGCTGGTTTCTTGCCTTTTCTCTGCTTTCAGTGCTTGTGTCAAGCCCTTCTTCCATACAGTTAGTGAAGTGTGGTAGTGATAACATTGGTTAAAAAACAACTTCAAGCATCACACTGCACATTCTTGAGTCCAGTAACATTACACTCAGGTGTGATTTAAGGGGGCAGCAGAGGGAAACATTTGAAGAAACACCTATCAGAGATTATTTTATTTTAATGAGAACCTCTGGAGCTTGCTCCCACCATGACAGTCATATGAGCTTGTAAGCAGCACTATGCTTTACACCCAGCCAAATGTCTTATATTGAATTCAATCAACTTTATTTACAAAACATTGTTCTCAGTACAGCAAATGTCAAAGAACTTTCTTTTCCCTCAAGGATGAGTGCTAACAGTTTTGGGTATTGTTTCTCATCTCTCTAAGTTATGCAAGCCTGCCCAGAAAAAAAGTACAAGAACTTAAAAAAGAACAGCATAAAGCCTGGAAGCATAAAGTATTAGGCTATGTCTTATTGAATTAATTAACACACACACACTCACACACACACACACACACACACACACACACACACACACACACACACACACACACATTCGACATCTGTTTTGAAGTTTTGATTATCAACTGTTAAGAATTCTTCAAGTACTTCACCATTTTTATTCATGCTCTTATTCTGAAGTGGGTGAAGACTGTTAACGTAGCAGTTCTTTTCCTGTCATGTGTTCATTATAGGTCAGAGGTATATTTACTCTTTCTGGTTATATCTGCATATTGTATGCATTATAGGCTTTAATATTATTGTTTATATATACAATGTTTTTGCCAGCAGTCTGTATTAAATATATGTCAATGTCTAATTTGATTTAGTAACCATATGCGAAGTCTAGCACTAGTGAGCCAAAGTAAAGAGCACCAGAACTTTCTCCTCAGTCAATACACGCTGGAGCAGAGGAGGGAATGTGTCCGTGGCTCATTCATTCAATTACACCCCTTCTCAAGTATGAGTTTACACATGAGTGATTCTCTGAATTTGTTGCACTTTGTGTCTCACAGGTTTACCTCAAAGATTTTCATATAAAGTAAGCCATGTATTTAAAAACAAGAAATAGAAATATCGATGTGTCTTCACAATAGAACAAAAAATGTATTTTAAAAATTATGTTCTGAAAATTTTTATGGGTTGCTGAGGCATAGTGGTCAGCCAAATGAGCATGTCCTCACTGACCAACGTAATTTTTTTCAGTGAATATAAAACAAAACAAAAAAAATAGCCAGTCACTGCAAATTATTTCTACAAATATAAACATTTGCTGGTATACGTCACTGGAGGTGAATTCACACTCTGCAGCCGTACTGGAGACTGGAATTACAAGCAGCAGCTAAAGTTTTGAAATCGGGGAACATCTCTCAAATAGAAGCGATTGGAAAACAGCAAGATTCTCTGAGGGAGGGAGGATGCGCTCCTTCTGCATCAGATGCCAAATACTCCGCAACTTTTCAATGTGCTGTCAGCTCCTGGATAGCGAGATGCATTTAGTTCAGTGGCCAGGCCAAAGATGATACTCAGATGGGATTTTTTTTATTATTATCATTGATTGATTTAGTTGCCTCTGCAATGTTGTCTGTCCGTAAAGTTGAAAATGTCTGCACGTCTGCACCAAGTATTCAGGTGTGTGAATTGTAATCTGTCAAAATGACTTTTGGCCTACAGATTTTCCTGTCACCGTGAAAAAAAAACTAGCCAATGATGGAAAATATTCTGTGAACGCAATCCCTGGCTTCACCACTACTGTCCCAGCCTGGAGTGCCTCCAGCCGGACACTCCAGACTTGACAGTCCTCCCCTCTGTGGTGGAGGTTTGGACTTTGAAATTTGTGATATGTCATTACTAATGTAACTACTAATCAGTAAAACAATCCTTTTTCCATGATTTCATCTTAGTCATTTAGCAGGCAAGAAAGCATCTAGAAAAGCAAGAGACAAACTGTGTTTTCAACTCTGTTAGTGTGTTCAATCCTGTTACTTGATACATTGTTATACTTTTTTTGATAATAATAACAAATATTAGACTGTTGAACTATACGCAAAGTTTAGCGAAGTAGAAAGCTTAAAAAAGCCTAATCTAATGTTTATGTTAAAGTGTATTTTTATGATTTATGAAGACTACATTAAGTTGCCATATTCTACTTGAAAGTCAAATTATTATTATTTAGAATCAAATAAAATATACTAACAATAATTTATTTTACACAAGGGACTGGTGATGACAAAGGAAGTGGAAGAATTAGTTTGATTATGTTTTAGAGTTATACTCATACAGGAATCAAATTGTCCCATTATGAGGTTGAATTTAAAACAAGCTAAGTAATAAAGAAATTCCTAATAATGTATGGGATTTCATGCATAAGTAAAGTATTGCAATGTTCAGAAATACATTTTTTGTGGTACATTTTTCAGTAACCTGAGAACCCAAAGTGCACCAAATTCAGAGAATCACCCACATAAACACACCTGTACTGTTGTAAGTGGGTTTACTAACATAGAGAGATTGTGAATATGTTTTGTTACCAACTATATGTACATCCTTTGTTGTTAGAAAAGAAGGTTTAGCCACAGTTAGCTGATAGCTCATAACAGACGATGCTGATCTGTGTGTGTAGCATAATACTATGTATCCCAGCTGTAGACAGCCTTTGCATGAGAATAGGTTTATTCTGTATCTGATATTTGTTATTGTCACGTTTGTGTACCATGATGGTTCATAAGGAAATTATATTGTTATAGAGACCTTTTTCATTTTTCTTTTACAGAAAGTAGCTGCAATTTCATGCATAGGCTAAGCAGCTCAGACCATAGATGATCTGTGTTTTGGCAGATTGTGCTCAATGTTTTAAAATGCCAGCCTTACAGCTGCCATTTAATGATTCTTTTAAATGAAACATAACTAGATGTAAAGCTGTTTTAAGGCTGAAAAAGGAGGCTGTTGCACACACACTAAATTCAACAAAGATTCAACATGATCTAAAGAAATGTCAGGTTAGGGTTTACATAACTAGTCAGTTACTACAATATAAATATTACACCAAGAAACTCAAAACTCAAAATATTTTTCAATGAGGACCAAAGAATCCTCTGTTCAAGAGTTTCATCTCTCTTTTGCCAAAGAAACATCTCTTATCTTCCAAAGCCCATATTTTCAAAATACTTTCATCTAAAAGAATTAAATTACGCAACAAGAAAAACATCATTAGACAAGCATTTCAGTGTGTGTTCATCAAGGGACCACTCTCTCTCTTTCATAAAAAGAACCCTGTGGAATTTTGTTGCCAGGGTTAGGAAAGCTTGAGGTAGAAGAGAAATAGAATGGTGCAGCAGATTTCCACAGGCAAACTAAGTGCATCTTGTAGATATGCGTGTACTCTTCGTCCTACGAATGTGAAAGAGGGAGTGCAGAGTGGTTGAGATTGGAAGATGGTACAATTGCCCACAGCAAGTAGCTGCATCAACTCTCCCTTCAAAACTTGAAAGGCCTGCTGGTCCACTCTCATGTCTCCTGTCATCACAGTGGTCCACACTGGCAGGGGGTCCCCTCTACGTCCATGTCATTAGCTGAGCCCTCAGCAAGATGCTTTTCTACTCTTGACTCCCACTTTCCTGTACTTTCTGACCTGTAGTACATAAAAAGAAAGGGGGTGGGTGGTGAAATAGTGGCAATTTAAATGTTTATTTTTCTAACTTTGAAGGTCACAAATGCTTGGTTAAAATATGAAATTGAGTATTTCTTTGAAAAAAAACAGTAAAGCTTATTTTTTTTCTCAACCACATATCATTCTGTCATCTTGAATCATTTTCATTTTAGAATAAATAGAGACCAGTGGCTGAAAGTATCTTTATAGATCATAAACCCTCTTCATTAAACATTTTGAATTGAAATCAGAAGTTTAAATTTACTGCACAACAATAAGCTTTTTTTTCTCATTGCCTGAAAATGGGTGTAATAGCACGTTGCACCAATCTCATGGTTGAATAACCTAAATAACAGGTTAAAAACAATAAATATCTTTGTTGTTGAGCTCATATGTTTATTTCAACCTGGACAGACTCATACAAAGACATAGCAGCAAATAGAAAGTTTTATTGACATGAATGAATAAAAGTTTTTTGGAGGTCAGACCCCTATAGAGAGGGAATGATCCATGCCTGCCAAGGTGTAGAGAGGATAGGGCATGATTTGAGTCTGCAAAGGTGTAGAGAGGGAGTGGTGGATGCAGTAGATCAATTTTCCTTGTCAGAAGATAAAGTTAGAGATGCAGAAGGCCAATCACCACCAATTATTTGCAGTATGTAGTAGCTTAAAAAAGTGGCCTGATAAATGACTAGGGGGAAGATTGCATAAAGCTAGAGTTTCTCTAAGAATTCTAGGAACCGGGCAGTGGACATAGGAGAGCCCTCAGGAGTGAGGAACAGAGGCTTCAGGGGAGAGCTGAGCTTGTGATGTTTTAGAGCAAATCTGAGCATGGCATGAAAAAGGGAGAATGGGCTGTCTAAATGGCCAATAGAGATGGTGCATATGCCTTTTCCTTTTGAATGTTTGAGAAACAGATTATAGTGATTCGGATGAACCGGGATGTGAGAAAGCTAGGTCTCTGGATGGAATGAATACATTGTTTGGGGATGTAAATTCTCCTAATCTGAAAAACCCATAGAAGGCCAAGAGAAAAGGGCTAGAAAGGAGTGACTTGACGTAAGAGGAATGAGGACAGAGGCGGAGAGCCGTGAGCAGGTTTGTGAGAATGGGAAGAGTGATTGGTTTTCTGCTATCAGGCTGGGTAAAGCAGTGTTTTGAGATCACTTTAAGAAGAAGCCTGATGGCACGGTTTGAAAAGAGGCTTGTGTGCTACATTGTTGATGATATTTGAAGTAGAAATTAATACTTGCTAATACACTGTGAATGTAAGGGAGCTTAAAGTGGCGATGATTTCAGCAATAAATGATGAAGGTTAGGATCATATTTATGACAATGGGGGAAAAGAGGGGTTTTGTGAACTTCACAGAATTTAGTGAAGGTGTGCCATGAAAAGGTATAGGATTTAAGAGTGGAAAGGACCTAATTTCATATAGAATTTGGCTGACTGGAGAAACAGTTGAAGCGAAAGGTCAATCAGTTCAACACCAGGTCCTCCAGAGGAGGAATTAGGGTAGGCAGTGTGATGGCAGAGACAAGAGTTGGCATTTAGAAAGGACTGAAGATGACACGTGTGACTGGGAAATCTCGCTGACAATTTGCCTGCCGGCAGTGAAATGACCATGGATTCAGAGTCCAGGGTGATGCCCAGGAACTCCAATTGCTTGGCCGGATCTGCTGACTTTTAATCGGACAGAGGGACGCCGACACTTCGGAAGAGCTGTTGAGGCTTCGATAGAGGGGCCGGGGAAGGGGTGGAGGGGGTCAATGAGCAGAAAATCATCAAGCAGATGTAATATGGAGGGAAATTTGGTTATGTTCAGGAGAATCCAGCCGAGGGATTTGGACAGCATGTTGAACAAGCAGGGGCTACTTCTACAAGTAAGCTGCATTGCAAAATAAAACAAGGAATTCGATCTAGTTCCTAACAGATGCCACTGAGAAGGATGAACTGGTATGATTTTAAATGCGTCAGTCAGCTTTGGTGAGCTGCACCCCTCGCCCAGCAATTTTGATGAGTGAGATGGTGTGGTCCACTGTGGCATAGAAGAGGGAGAAGGGGAGGGTTGGTATGAAGCTGTTGATGCTGGGTTGGGGGCCAGAGTGGGGTGCAGAAAGGTCTAGAATTAGAGGTTTTTTGCCGGAATATTTATGGGTGACTATACCTAGAAGACTGACATGGAATAAAGAAAATGGGGTGACTTAAAAAGACCGATCATGTAACCTTTTAAGACTTCTTTATGTAATAACTGAGATGAGCTATGACCTCCAGCTTGCGGATCACAGACTGAAGATCGGAGCAAACAAAGGTGGAGGTGGAGGGGCAGGGGATGCCTATAAGGAAACTCTTTTCTGAAGAACATTCAGCAGGGGCAAACTGACTTGAGATGGGCTTCCTTACAATGGCTGCATATATGAAGAAATGTACAGTTGGGAAAAGTGCAAATACTTTCATTAAAATTATTGCAAATAGGTGTGCTATTGAATACTTCCATTTTCCTTCCATGCAGCTGCAGATGAGATAAGCGGGTTGACGAGTGTAAAGGCTAGGGTTGGTATGAGACAGATAATCTGTGAAAAGACTGAGCTCCTCCACCTCCCCCCTGAGTCACTATTTCCGTCTAAAGAAATGCACCACTCCTGACCAAAAAACAACCAATCCGGGTTATATTTGTGGTATCATGCACGATGTAAATACATACACTTGGAAAATTATGAAATTTGGTATGTCGTAAAATGCATACCAAAAATGTTATATATGTAATAAAAATGTTACTGTTGGGAAAAAGGAGAAAGAAGTAAGTCTTTTCTAAATTGTTGAACTTACGTAGAACAGAAAAGGTGCAGAGTAAATACAAAGAAAATATATTAAATATAGAAAAATGTATTTCTAATACGGATGCGCCAAAATATCCTGAATTCTTTTATAAAAATAAATAATTCAGTAAATACATAAATAGGCAGAGAGCTTGACCACCCACAATGGTAAACTCAAAGTTACGCCCTTGTGTTGTATCAACCTTCCAGACCACTCAAGTCTTCTGGTCCAAGTCTACTTTGCATCCCCAAAGTCAGAACCAAACATGGAGAAGCACCAATCAGTTTTTATGCTCAACTAATCTACAACAAACTTTCAGAAAACAGCAAAACTGATGAAATACTGAGTTCCTTTTTATGAAAGCTAAAGACCCATTTGTTTAGAGTTGCCTTTGATTAATTGTAATTGGACATAGATTAATTCTAGTCTGGATTGCAGCTTTTTAATATCTCTCTTTACTTTGTCACTGTAATGTAATGTTTCATTTTTATTGATTCTGGTGTTATATCTTTCATTAAAAAATCACTTTGAACTGCATTGTTGCTGAAATGTGCTATAAAAATAAACTTGACTTGATGAGTGTTGTTGTTAGTAAATGTTAACATCTGACCCTAAAGAAATCAAAAATATATATAATTTTTGCATTTAGCAAATGGAAATAATTTTAGCAATTCTAGCTGACCTGAAACAAGAAATGTTTTAGTCTGAATGAATTTGAAACTTAGAGAAAATAACTGGAAAAGTGTCTTTTAATACAGCATGTTTAAATATCTGGCTTTAAGGGTTAATTCAGCTCCACAATTTATAGTAATAAATAGTTTAAAAAGTCTTCACAAACATTTTCTATTAGACGTATTATTATTATTATTATTATTATTATTATTATTATTATTATTATTATTATTATTATTATTATTATTATTATTATAACAAAATAATAGCAATCATGCATAAATACTATCATGTTAAAATTGAAAACATTTTGATTTTTTTCCCCAGTTTTACTATTTGTTATACTTTCTTAGCTCCAGTGGGTTATTTGATTTAAAAAAGATGGCATTTATGAAAATGGTTTCTTAGCATTAATGACCTGTACTAAAATTACACTTTTAATTAAATGTACACTCAAAATAGAGATCATACTAGATTCAGCAGAAATATCTAACATGACGAACAGCTGTAAGAGAATGGCATAGAAGATAAAATTCAGTTTATAGGAAAGTTAATTTGAACTAAAAGACAACAGTAATGTGGTACAGATCAGTAAAAATTAGTATACATGTACCAACACACTGGTGTTTAAATCCCCACAATTCACCACTGACAGTGTCATCTGTGTCAAGTTCACATTTGTTACACAGTTAGTGAACCCATGTTGTCATGCAGAAGTTTCAAAATATCATCTCTGTCAGAACCTGGATTAAGTAGTTGTAATCGTGACAGACATGTGGACATTTTCTCACACTGACATGTCAACAGTCTCCTTAGAGGAAAGAGATGTAAACACCTTTTATTCTTTCATCTCTTCTTTTCTGAAGATTTCAAGCCTATTATTTTCTCACTTCTGTCAAAGCTCTTACAAGGCAATCATGGAGAAAGTCAAAGAGGTAAAAATAGTTATATAATTTGACATTGCAAAAGGATTTGTCTCAGCAGACTGAGAACACGACTCTGTTTCTTCATTCAACATTAACATAATCTCCCGTGATCCATCTGACCCAGTGCAGTGCCCTCTCATCTACAGAACAGCTTAGAGAGATGACTGGGTGCTTTTACAGTGCAGATTATGTCAGTTGTCAATCTCTCTCTCTCTTCTCTCTCTCTTGTATCTTATCTGTTCCTAGGACTATAACATTCTTCTGGACTGAGATGTCAGATGTTTCTCCAGGTATCTGTTGAAGCCACCTCTTCAGCTTGATGGTCACTGCCCCAAGTGCTTCAATGACCACGGGCACTACAGTACTCTTCACCTGCCAGACTCGTTTTAGCTCTTCCCTGAGCCCTTGGTATTTCTCCAGTTTCTCGTGTTCCTTTTTCCTGATGTTTCTATCATTGGGGACGGGCACATCAATCACAATGGCTGTTCTCTGCTGCTTATCGGTGATCACAATGTCCAGTTGGTTGGCCATTACAATTTGATCTGTTTGAATCAAGTCCCACAGGATCTTAGCTCAGTCATTCTCCACCTTGGGAGGTGAGTCCCACTTTGACCAAGGGTTCTCCAGTTTCTGTACACTATACCAACCACTTGGTTGTGGCATTCTATGTATTCCTTTCCTGCGAGTAACTTACATCCTGCTGTGAGATGATGGATTGTTTCTGGGGCCTCTTGCACAGTCTGGATCTGGGATCTTTCTTGGAATGGCAGATCTGGGCCTCAATTGGTCTGGTGCTCAAGGCCTGCACCTGTACTGCTATGATCAGTGCTTCTGTGCTGTCCTTCCGTTTGGCCCTCTCCAGCCATTGGTAGGATTTGGTCATATCAGCCAGCTCAGTTAGTTCTGTCAGTGGTACAGCCCATGCCAACAGAAAACAGACTCACACAAAGAATATAAAACATATATAAAAACAGAATAATTAATAAAAAAATACTGTATAGTAAGGCAAAATTTCAACATAAATCCCTCAGAAGTCCTGGCTGGATGGTGTTGAAAGCACTGGAGAAATCAAAGAAGATGATCCTCACAGTGCTTCCAGATTTCTCCAGGTGGGTCAGAGCTCAGTGAAGGAGGTAGATGATGGTGCCATCCACCCCAATGCCAGGCTGGTAGGCGAACTGCAGCACATCCAATGAAGACATCACCAGGGGGCGTAGTTGTTTGAGGACCAGCCTCTCAAGGGTCCTCATCAGATACAACATCAGGGCTACCGGCCTGTAGCTGCTGAGGTCCTTTGGATGTTTGGTCTTTGGTATCGATACCACACAGGAGGTCTTCCACAGTTGTTGCTTCAGGCTCAGGTTGAACATGTATCCCATGATGCCACACAGTTGATCTGTGCAGCACCTCAGGAGCCTGGAGCTGATGCCATCTGGACCTGCAGACTCTCACACCTTTATCTTTTGCAGCTTGTTCCTCACCTGAAATGATGAAAGGGACAAAATGGAGGTGGGGTAGGGGGGTTGTAGGATAGAGTCCTTTGAAGTGACGGGTGTGGATGATGGCTGAGAGCTGAGGTGTTAAGTCCTCAGAGGAAAAGCTGGCAGTCATTACAGATGAGGGGGGTAACAGCAAGGGGGACTGGGCTGGGGGAGGGGTGGGGGACTGGCCAAACCTGTTAAAAAATGTTTCAAGTCATTCACGCACCTTAGGTCTCCTACAGCTTGAGGGTTTGGTTTGTGGCCTGAAATTGACTTCAAACTTCTCCAAAGTCCACTGATGTTGCTTTGGTGCAGTTGATCCTCCATCTTCTTCCTGTAGATGTTTTTTCCATCCCTAATTTTCCTTCTCAGCTACTTCTGCACAGCTCTCAGCTCCTTGTTTCCTGATTTAAAGGCTCTCTTCTTCTCCTTCAGGAGAGCCTTTATTTCGGGGTTGATCCAGGGCTTGTTATCGGAGAAACACTATACTGTCATGGTGGGCACAGTGTTGTCGACACAGATGTTGATATAGTCCATAATGCAGTCTGATGCTTTTGGTGTCCTCCCCATGAGGAGCACAGAACTCGTCCCACACAGAGAAGATAAAACAGTTCCTCATAGCTTCTTCAGTTTCCTCAGACCATTTTTTCACTGTGTTTCACAGCTGGTTCTCTGTGTACCAAGGGTTTATACACAGGCTGGAGATGAACCAGGTTGTGATCTGAGCCCCCCAGGGGATGCAAAGGTGATGAACTGTATGCCTCTTTGGTGTTGGCATAAAGTAGATCCAGGATTTTGTCATCTCTGGTGTGGCGGGTGACATATTGGGTGAAGGTTGGTAGACTGAAGTAAAGTGAGATATAATTAAAGTCCCCGGAGATCAGAAAGAGGGCCTGTGGGTACTGTGTTCGATGTCTGCTGGTGGTAGTATGAAAGATATCGCAGGGTGCAGCAGTGTTAGCAGAGGGCAGGACACACAGTTATTATGACAATGTGTGAAAACTCCCGAGGAAGATAGTGCAGCTTCATACTAATAGCGAGCAGTTCAATGTCCTTTCTGCAGAGCATCTTTGATGATTAAATGTCCAGAGATACACCATCTATCATTCAAACACAGCCAGATCCCTTCCTTTCTTCTTACTGCTCTCCTTCGTTCTGTTGTCAGAGTAAATGACAACCGTCCATGTTTATATGAGAGTCCGGAGTTAGTGCGGTTAGCCATGTTTCAGTCTGGCAGATAAAACTGGCCTCCCGGTAGCTCCTTTGATGGTGCGTTACAGCCACCAGCTCATCCATTTTGTTGGGAAGAGATCTCACATTTCCCATGACGATTGCCGGGATGACAAGTCTGTACTTTCATCCTTAGTTGCAATGCCCAATGCCCACGCCTCTTCCTTCTCAGATCGTGGGGAATATTGGGTCGCTCTGTGGGAGGCAATACAGTGGAGCTACCGAGAGCTAGCAGCTGATCCCTGGTGTGAACAACGAGCTCATGGCCATTCACGCCTTTTCCAAACACAAAAGACTTAAAAGACAAAATTAAAAATAAAGTTGTCCACAAAACAGTCAGTTTCATTGCAAGAGCCAGCAATACAAAAAAAGACAACAACAAAAAAGAATATACAGTACATCAAAATAAGATTTTAAAGGAAAAAACTCTTGAGTCTGAGCTGCTGTTGCGGGCTGCCTGCTTGCGCGGCACCAGAAGTTATATAAGAAGTTTATATATATATATATATATATATATATATATATATATATATATATATATATATATATATATATATATATATATATATATATATATATATATATATGCAACCTGAAAAGGTCTAACCAGCTGCTTTAATAACACCATCCTAAACCAGTACCCTACCTCAACTTTACCAGCGTCTGACTCAAAGTGGAACTCTGTGGAACTGATCCACTCACTGATCCTCAGAACCAGAACCAAATACAGAGTAGCAGCATTCAGCATCTATGCTCCACAAATCTGGAACAAACTTCCACCAAACTGCTAAAACACTGAGTTCCTTTGAATCAAGGCTAAAAACCCACTTATTTGGAGTTGCTTTAGACCCAACTTCCAAACATATTTGATGTATATTGATGTTTTTCATGATGGCACTTGATAAAATGTGATGTTTGTTACTGGTTTTACAACCAGTGACTGTTTGGTGTGTTTATGTTGTCATGATGTAAAGCACTTTGAACTACCTTGTTGCTGAAATGTGCTATACAGATAATTTGACTTGACTTGTGTTTTTAGGTACTCCGGGTAGGTTACAGTGATGGAATGTGACAGAACTGGAAGATAATGGGTTCCTGGTAGCTTCACGGTTGATTCTTCTCAAATTCTTTGCAGTTGAATTGTGTCTTTTTTTCTCAACACATTTCTTGCTGCCCTGTTGACTATTTGCAACAAAATGTTTGATGGTGCACTGATTCAGTTATTGTTTTGGGGGGGGTCAGTTCAGTAGTTCACGTCTCAATATCTTAACAATTTCTCGAGGACTGCATTCCTCTAAAAGATTTTTGGTAATTTTTGATTTTTCAGAGACAGTTAAATCTATTTTTTGGCTCATTTTGCCTAAGGAAAAGAAGCTGTCTCATAATTATGCACACCTTAATACTGGGTGTTGACCTCCTTTGGCCACACCGTCCCTCATTACAAAGATACACATCACCTGCTATGCTTAAAGTGTAACTAACCCCCCTGTGATCGCATAACCCCACCCCAGACAAATTTTTAAAAATTCCACCAAAGTGGGCTGAGCCAAGAGATACTGACAAGCATGGCCAAGTGTGGAAGCTTCCATGAGCGGAAGGGGTAAGTGGGGCTGTGGTCAGGACAAGAGAAGCACTGTTGCCAACTTATCAACTTTGTCACTATATTTAGTGACTTTTCAGACCCCTCCAGTGATTTTTTTCAAAAAGCCAATTCGTGACAAATCTAGCGGCATTTTTTCTGTGTTGTTATAGACCTTTATGGCGATAACGCTCTGCAACTCAACTGTAGCCCCCCTCTGTCGTGAGCAACTAGCGAGTACTCCAGCAAGCCCCTCCTGCTTCCTAAGCACTGCAGTCAGTCTGACATAGTCATCCTGCAGAATCCAGTGGAAAGAGCAGAGGAGACCTATTCCATTCTGTGTCTGGATTACAAATAAATCACACATTTACAAAGCTGAGAAACACTATCAATAAATGCTCGCCGCGGCCATGCTGGCTATTCCAACTCCTGACTTGCCACCAGGCAGGCAGGCCCATGGGTTTGAGTGAGATCGCATTATACCCGAATGCAGGGCTGTGATTAAGTTGTACCAAGTTGTACCACTGTAACCATTAGGAAAATTCAACTGCTTAGGCACTGTTCAACCTCAGGAGGCCAGCACTGAGACTGATTTTGGCAAAATATTGCAGAACTAAACAAATTTACAAGAAAATGTCAAAATTTGCTAAAAAAAAAAAAAAAAAAAAATGCAAAGATAGAACATCAAATAACCTATTTAGACAGTTTATCGGCAAAAAAAAAGTTCATTTGGGGGGTAATTACACTTCAACTCCATTAAGCATTCATGACATGTTCAAAACACTCACTTGCCATATATATATATATATATATATATGTGTGTGTGTGTGTGTGTGTGTGTGTGTGTGTGTGTGTGTGTGTGTGTGTGTGTCACCACAGTATGGACATGTAGGCATTTTTTCTGTTGAAGTGAAACAAAAAAATGCCAACATGTTGATAACATTTGACCTCATTTACATATGGTGTACCTTGATAGTAACAGACACAGACTGCCTTCCTGGCATTTAAATTTCTTAAGTGTACTGGGTGGCACCAGACCTTTGCAAGCTGCTTTGTCTTTCCCACCATATGGCATCTTGACAGTATTTTCCTCGCTAATTAATCCTTAACACATATGCCAGGTCCAAATCACTGTAATGTCAAGCTACATGCTGTATCCTTGCTGCATTAGAATTAGCTGCCATACAGTATACTAACAAAGGAAAGCATTTTATTTTAGTTCAGGTACCACAAAGATTGGCTAGTTTGTTTTTCAGTAAATAAATCATTCCAAACTAAAAACCTTAATTTGAAAAGTCTGATCCATTTGCATTGCCTAAAGAAAAAGAATGCACCAGCATTTAGCATTTTTTACGTTTAAATAGAGAATGAATTGTTTTTGTTTCCCCTATTATTATTATTATTATTATTATTATAATAATAATAATAATAATAATAATAATAATAATAATAATTATTATTATTATTATTATTATATATAATTATATTATATTATATAATAATAATAATAATAATAATAATAATTATCATTATTATTATTATTATTATTATTATTATTATTATTATTATTATTAATAATATTATAATATTACTAATTATTATTAATATTATAATATTAATAATAATAATAATTATTATTATTATTGTTGTTGTTGTTGTTGTTGTTGTTGTTGTTATTATTATTATTTTAGTTTTTTACATGTTTACTGGTTTCTGGAATAAAAGACATAAAAGACCTTACAAGTTAGCACACAAATATAAAGTTAACTTTGCATAGGTTATACTATAGATTTAAAACTGATTTTGAAGAATATATTGGTTAACCTCCAGAAATCATGGTTGAATTTTTAGTATTTACTCTGCACCATATTAGGCTCCCCCTATACTTCTGTCTCTGAGATACCTTTATTACATGAAAGCTAATTAAACTTATTTACTTGCTCTAAAACGACTTGTTGATATAGAAACCTTGTTGCCAAAAGCAGTTTGCATCAAATCCTTTAAAGTAAAATTATTTTTTAGGGGACTTCCAGTGTGGTTTTGAAGCTTTTGACAGGTAGAAAGACTTAACATGAAAAATAAGAAAATTTGTATTTGGTTGATTATTTGTTGGAATATTTCTTACCAACTAATCTTAAATTGTTGGAAAATTTGTAAGGGGCAGTATTATGTAAAATCAACTTTTTTGAGCTTTACATCATGTTATAATGTTATTCCCTCATCAAAAACATACCTGGAGTGTTGCTATGATTCTTTCATGCATGTTTGAGGAATCCTTTAATCTCCCATGGCAGCCATTCAGAGACAAATAAACGCTTGGTCTCATCAACCGCTGCCTTTTCCACATAGGTTCTCCTCGGAGTTGCAGTCGCCGAGCTTCTGCCTCACAGAGGACCCCTCCCATGTGACTCCCCCACTCATTTCCTTCAGACAAGCAGAAGCGGCAATTAGCAAAAACCCTCGTAGAGCTGCGCATCTGCTGATGTCATCATACGAGCTACTTCTCAGTGCAACGCTGGTAAAAACGTTAACAGCTTAATGGAGAAATGTTGTTGTGATGACGTGTTAAAGGTTGAGAGTCAGAAAGAGTAGGAGGTTCTTAAAGAGACACAGGTCCAATTTCAAGGCGTTAAATTATGAAGTCAATTTTCTAAGTCATGTTTGATATGTACAGCATTTTTACAACAACTGAAGGTAACAGTTACTTGATTGTGCTACAAAATGGCACTATGTGCCAGGAAATACATAATAATGCCCCCTTAATAAACGGTGCCATATTTGTAGGGAAAACGCGTTTGTGGATTGATCAGTAGAGTTGAGTATATGGGTTTCCCACAAAAAACTTACCAAAACCTCTCTACCATTATCAAACATCTTATTCTACTACTGACTCTTGTTTGGTAATATTAATTTTTTTAGATGATGTAATTTTTAAGAAGCAAGACACATTGGCAACTCAGTAATTTATTAATTTAACACAAAGAGTCCTCAGCAGTGGGAGAACTGCACATAGCCACAACAGACTTGTACTTCCTCCTTATGATGGTAAGATGGTAAGTGTGTGATCACCTGCTTGATCACACACTTCTGTGGAATGGCATTTAATTTTGTAACCAACCTCCATTGATTCAATGAAGTGTTGTTGGTCATTCTGGCATGAACAACCCATCCAAGCTGTGCTCAGTAAAGATGAGGTCAGAACTGCAGGCAGGCCATTCCATCCTCTTTACTTCCAAATTCTAGAGGTTGTATCTAATAAAGCCCTCTCTGTTGAGATGAACATTGACATCTTTGGGGATAGAGTTTGGTCCCCACGAATGGAGATATGGTATTATCACTGATTGCAGAATCTTATCTTGATATCTCTCTGCATTGATATTGCTTCCACTGACAACAAGCCTTTTTTCAATGATGGACATGCCAGCTGACCATACTGTTTTCACCAAAAGCGGCTTAGGGAGGATTTTTTTTTTTATAGGTATTACCCATATACGCAATCCACAAATGTATTCTTCCTAAAAATGTGGGACCATTTAAGTGGAAATAAAAAGACTTTTCAACAGTATAAGATCAATTGCCAAATAGCAATATTAGAACAAAGAACTGGTCAACCAAGCATACATGTTACATTAGTGGGAAGTTTTTTTTTATCAAAACAACACTTAAAAAATATTGGTTTTCAAAGTAAAATTCTAATTTGATCATTTTTCTCTGACTTAATGAAACAACTCTGAATTATAAAACAGTGTTAAGGTAGGTTTATAGCTGACACATTAAACTGAGCGTGATGTGGCCAAATGCGCCATCCCTGACCCTGCGTGTTGGCCTCACACACTGTTGCGGCACCTGGCTGTGCACCTCTGAATTTGTGTAACGTGGTGCAGATCACAGGCGACACCTTTCAATCTGGGCAATTTGGAAGGTGCTCTTGCAGAGCAGGTCCATCTGGACTGCCATTTATATGAACCCTCTATGAGTATAGCTATAAGTCTGCCTTTAGATGATTAACCACTCTGCACTTAAAATCTTCTAAGATGGCGTGAAATAATTCAAAAAGATATTTTAAGGTTTAAAGTATCTATGATTCAATAAGTGATTTATGTTGGTAGATCATTATGTTCTTTTTTTAGATTGAACAAAAATATTTTTGTTTCCATTCTTCACTTATAGCACCTTCATTTTCTTTTTTTTCCCTTATTTTCTTGTTTGAGTTGGGACAACTCTGGCACTGTAATTTGAAAATCTAAATGTGCAAAGAGAATTTGTGTGTGGGGGAGAAACAACAAAAAAACAAAGCAAGAGAAAAGAAAATCTTATTTACCTAAACACTCTTATGCCTTAACACCATACAGCAGTGACAGTGGGTTACACTGGTTCAGTAGGGGTACTCAACCATACCCTTCTTTTCCACCTCCACATGTAGCTCACACATACAAGTTAACAAAGCCAAACAGGTATGCTGAAAAGGAAATTAATCACATTTATTTTGGCTCAACGAACTTTACACCTTTTTTTGTGCACACAGAAGGATTGGGCAAATAAGTTCAAGTAATAACAGCCTTGGAAGAAAATGTGATCTCCTTGGTTTAAATTTGTGCTCTAGAGCCTTATTATTGTTGGCCACTGAGCAGATAAATTAAAAAAAGCACAGTGTGTACAAAGGAAGCATCTCACTGCAGAATAACACATTTGTCCTTGGTGAGTTGAATAGATTAATCCTTATCCCTGACAAAAGCAAAGTCTCATGTGTGATTTTTGGTCATCAAATTGACAAGATCCCATTACTGTCACTAAACCAAAGCAAGAAAAGAAATGCATACATTAGGAAAGAAATCATTCTGTTGGACGAAGCACACTTTCACACAGAACTATAGATGTGTGTATGAAAATCAACAATTAACCAACTGGCCAACATTTTTTGTAAATCCATTCAAATAATTTTTTATCCATTAAAAATTACAGAGGGAACAAAATACTTTATGTACCCATTCTGTTTTTATTTTGCATTTAATGCTAATGCATACAATGCATTTCTATCTGCAATTCTATCGTTTTTTTTAAGAGTAACTATTTGACCACCTCATTTATTAAAAGAGAACATCACAGCTCACTTTAGGTTTTTAAAGCTGCATCTGAACAAAACCTCAAGTATTGTGGCAAAAAGGATTTGTACAGAAGAGATTAAAGCAAAGTTGGCTATCTATAAAGCACAGAGCACTGACAGGCAAAAGGACATTTTTCAGTCACTGATCTAACCAGGAGGGAATCTTTATATGAAAATCAAATGTACAACATTTTTTTTGTCAGTTGAACCTCAGCTAAATTTTATCAAACAGCAGCACAATGATTCACAAAACAGGGCAGTAAAATACTTGTCAAAGCCTAGACAAGTTTGAAATGAAAGGGTCTGTCCAGGAGATTGTTATCAGCTGTGAATGAACATATTTCTTCAAACTTTAATAAACTAAAACAGTATTGTAACCAAAAGTCCCAGAAATTTGAAAGAGTGATAAGGTCATACGAAAGAGAATCTCTACAAGTTATTACAGATAAAGGTTATCTGCTATTGAATTAAAGTGTCGTCCACAATCCTTCATCACTTTGGGTTTTTGTTAAAATAAATGGCAGTAAAAAAAAAAAAAAAAAAAAAAAAAAAAAAAAAAAAATTCCCCCTTTCGACTGAGGTCTTATTTAACAAACTTTAAGTCTTTAATGACCTGATTATTTAAGTTTTGCTTTGTTCTCTTATCTAGGGTTCACTTTCCTTTTACCAATACTGTTTTGATATTTTGTATATTACAAAAGCAGAGCATGCAATATACTTGGGTGTTACTTTCCAATATGGGTATGCTGAATCTGTAATTTGTCCCCTAACACAGCTTGCAAGGTTGTATCCATGTGGTCAGGTGTGCAGGGCCTTGACCGGTTGATGTTGAGCTTCCTTGCACACTAAGGAGTCTGGCACTCAGGTCAGTTGTAATGGCCGAAGCCAGATGGTACCTATCCACTGGGGACGAAGGACACAGACATTCTGGTCACAGTTTAACTTTGGAGGTTGCATATTCTAGCATTATTTAATACTTGATTACATGCATCATTTATCACAATTATGTCTTGATAAAAGTTTGATGCAAAACACAGCAGAGACATGCTGAATATTCAAACTTTGCCCTCTCCTGTCTAATCAACCCCAAAGAGTGGAGCATGGGGAGTGGGTACTGAAACAAAGAAAAACAGAAGTTATGATCAGCAAAAAGGACTTTGATGATCCAGTAATGTAACAAACTAACTGATCATACACAGAGAATATTATAGTTTATGTTAAATAAAAAAATCTATCTATCTATGAATCCCTCTCGCTTTCATTTTTGTAGTTTCCTCTTTATTGTGGTGCTTTCCGCAGATGTGTACATTCCAGAACCAGTTACGTCGTGACATCAGAATGTTCCGTGTAGTTACAAAATAGAGGCCCTCAGAGAGCAGCTTTGTTTTATTTTTATAAACTGACTTTGAGACATTTTAAATCAATTCTGAATCATAGTGAATCAGAATTTGGATTCTTATGTAAATTGATTTTTTGGCACAACCCTACTATCTACATTTATATTTACCTGTTTTATGATGGATTGCCTATGTACTGCAAAAACTGCTTAGTGACCAAATAGTAGCTTAGCTGAAACAGAGCATCTTGACAAAGGCGCTCTTTCGAAAGGTGATCATATCTCAGACTGCTCATCTTCGCTAGTGAATAATTCAGTAACAAAAATAATTAAAATATATATATATAAAACCTCTAAATAATATCAGGGTTTGGCGTTTGGTGAAGTAACAATGGATGGATGTTGCAGATACATTTACATTTTGATTGGATTATGTAAAATAAAAGTTGAATTCAAAATCCATTTGACTGAAACTCTGTGAAGGCTATCTAGGGACAGAGACATCATTATGAATATTAATTGTTAATAATTATCCACCTCCTCAGGGTAACTAATTTTTCAGGGCAGAAGATTTAGAGAGATTAAAAAAAACCCTCGCACGTGTAGCAAGATAGAGAGAGTAAAGTACACAAGTGAAAGAAAAGAATTGCATCTATAGCTTTACTGACACTTGCAGATTTTTCTTAACTTCGGCTGAAAACTCTCTGTTGTATACATTGCTTAAGGACTGAAGGTATTAACATGAAATCCAGATTAGTGTCAGACCATCTGCTTTAAAATAGTTGTATCCACACAGAGGATTTCATTTAATACCAAGACTGTCAGGAGAAGTGCCACATTTTCTAAGCATGGCTGTCCATGTTGAAATCCCAAAGACTGTTCAATTATTTCACATTATCCTTTATGGCTGACAAAACATTGGTGATTCTCTGAGTTTCTATGACTTTGAAAGGAGTGTCCTAATGTGAAGCACGGTCTCAGAAAATTCAGTTTTTTACATTCATATTTTTCAACTGCAACTGTATTTGGACATGTTAAAATATGTTCTGTGGCAAGAGGAGGGTGATATGGACAAAAAAAAAAGCTATTGCAATGTTATATCTCTTATTTATATATATATATATATATATATATATATATATATATATATATATATATATATATATATATATATATATATATATATATATATATATTTAATGGTTTCGATTATTATCACAACAAATTAAAATACGTATTGAAATATTTTGGTAAGACCTTAATAGCCCTGTAATTCAAATGCCCAAAACAGTTTGACAAAGGGATCATAGCATCTAGCAAACTCAATTCTACTCTAACGTATAGTGAAATATGTGGATGACACAACAGCACTTGAATCTGATCTGTATACAAAGCAGAAACAGAACGTGAAGGACTGGCTGTTGATGAGGCTTGATGCAGAGCAGGTGTGTAGGAGGACCCTGCTCAGCCCTGCCCTCCAGTTAAAACCTGCAGCTCTAGCACAGAGAGAACACCACACAAACACCCAAACTCTGACGCATACACAGGTAAGAAAGGCCTAGCACTCACTGTTTTTTCCTGAAGTCACTGAGAAAAGCCTGACTTGTAAACCTCAGAAAGGCATCTCACAATGGTACCAGCTCTGCTGACAGGGAAGTCCTATACCTTCACATCTTCAGCACAGAAAAGATCATTGAGACTGAGCATGCCCTACTGATGGAGATCTACATCATGTGGTGCCTTCTAAGCAACCCATAGGCATCTTTGCCTTCACTTCGATACGTATGTCTTCAACTCTTCGATTTGCTTTAAGGAGCAATTATGTCTTTTCAGATTTGCATTTTAAGATGAGGTCATCACACTATCTATTCATTTTCCACCACTTATCAGCACCTTGGAGTAAGGAAATCCAAACATCCCCCTCCAAACCAACATACTCCAGGTTGATCAAGGGAGATGCCAAAGCATTCCCATGCCAGATGGGGATATATAATCCTACTAGTGCTGGGTCTGTGCCATCACCAGAGAAAGCCATCCTGAATGTATCCTAATCAAATGCCTGAGCAATCTTAACTGACTTCTTTTGATGCCGAAGAGCAGCAGCTCCACTACAAAACCACCACAGGTGATGGAGTTCCTCCTCTGTAGGGTGGCTGGTTCTGCCACCCTACAGAGAAAGGTAAACTGAGAGCTTCAGTTTTTGGCTAAGCTGTTTCTTCAGCCTGCGGCACATGCTCTAGAATTTTCTTATTGTATATAGAATAATCCAGGATACATAAAAGCAATTCCACTTGGTTTCAGGTCCACTGAGATCATGAGTGTAAATGTTTCTGGCTCTTAAAAATAGTAAAACATTTGTTTTGCTTTGGCAAGAGATGAGACATTTAGAGTTCTGGCATGGCAAGCACCAGCAACTGTTCATTCTAATCTTACAACAGTGCTTGACTGGAGGGAAAAAAGATGGACAATTTTTCAATGTTTTGTGTCTCTGAGGCTGCTGTGTATTTTAAAGGGGCGGTACTATGTATTTTTGGGATACATAGTGTCATAACTAACTATGTTACCTTCAGTTATAAAAATGCTGTATATATCATGTGTCTTAAAAAAGTTTGACTTCGTATTTTGACACCTCGACATTTGGCCTCTGACTTTATAAGAAACTTCTACTCTTTCCAAAACTCCGTCTTCAGCACATCATCACGACAGTGCTTCTCATTATGCCATTAACAGTCGTTTTTAGGAGCGCTGGACTGAGAAGTAGTTTGTATGATGAGCTCAGCAGACTCGCAGCTCCACCAGGTGTTTACTAATTGCTGCTGCTGCTAGTCTGGAGGAGCTGTGCGGGAAAGGAACCGGGAAGGGGTGCTCTGTGAGGCGGAGGTTCGGCTGGAGACTGCAGGTACAAGGAGGAGGAACTTTGTGGAAATAGCCAGAACTTTGTGGGAACAAGCGTTTAGGCACCCCTGAATGGCTGCCACAGGGGATTCAAGGATTCCTCAAACATGCATGAAAGAATCAAAGCAACACTCCGGCTATATTTTTGATGAGGGAATTACATTATTACATGATGTAAATCTCAAAAAAGTCAATTTTACTGAAACCCCCCCTTTAGATATGTTTTCTTAGCAAAATATGTAGACATGAATTATGGCAATAAATAGGACATAGTGTCAATGTTGAAAATTAATGGTGCAAGGCCAAAGTTATAAAAATGCTGCTGGGGCATGTTCACCTTGAAGCAAATTAAGTATTTGATCATATTTGAGCATGACAATTTTAATCTTTAGTGGATTCTTAATTACTTATAAAGTAATATAAACTGTTTTCCCTGAAAATATTCTTCCCATGAATGATATTTGCTTGGATGTCAGCAAACACAAAACAGAAAAACATGTCACATATGGAAATGTTTGACTTTCAAGCTGTGTTAACATATAAGAGGTTTACAAATTCTTTCGGCATATTACCACCTTACATTCTACTTGTGTTGTAGATGATAATTACTAAAGCATCAGCCTAAATTCTTACAAGATACTAATTTCTAGTATCTAAGTCTAAGTCGGTGTTCTTCTATCACCATGTGATGTAATAACAGCAAAATATTTCAACAGCAAAGAGATATTTCATTTAACTTGAAGTGCTCTGAAATATTTATTTTTCATGCCAGTACTACTTTATTAATCCCCATTGTCAATGAACATGTCCCATGGTCAAAAACATACGCTGTGATTCGTAATTCTAAACCAACCTTAAAGCAAAATCCCACTTTAGCGTTTCCCCTTCATTCTAAGATCTAACCATATGTTTTGTGTGTTTAAGGATGGAAATGGAAGATTAGGCATCCTAAATTGTTTTTGTGCTGTCTAAAGAAGGGAAAGAGACATGGATTTGTAGCCCTTAAAGTCTGAGAATTTTCACAAGCACACTTGGAAAGTATTCGGTTAAGAGTGTCCCTGAAAATATAAATAAATGTCAGTATTGTTGGCACAAAAATATTGTAATGTCTAGTTTGCAGAGTTCCAATGAACCACATTCAGTCAGGTCTCTGAAAAAGCAGCCTCGATATGGGTGACTATCTGCATCAATTGGCAGAGGGTTTATAAGATAGGAATGGCACAGAGAAACACTGATGCTGTTGACAATGAATGCCTGACAAGAAAAGTGACACAAAGTTGTTATACTGTAATACTGGTATGCACTTACATCAAAATTAAAAAGGAAATTTCTCAGAACTTTGCTTTTTGTCTCTGCAGGCAAAATGCGCAGTACAGCGGATGCTGACGCAGCATGACGTCGACTGATAACTCCTTTATATACATAAAATTGACATTGACACTACATTCTATCCTAAATGTGCCCCAAATGTGTCAGATCAGAAGTCTCCTCTGAAATCTGATTTTTTTTTTTTGCTGAAAAGGGTTATTGTTTTCTTAACTAGATTATTCATTTCACATTCTTTATTTGACCCTTCTATTTCAGCCCTTTGCTCTGCTGCTTTTAATCAGTCTGAGGTTGTGTATCTTATAGTTCTAAAGGAGCTTACTGATCAGATGAAACTTTCTGGTTCCTGCAGTGATTCTATTCCCCCTCTATTAAAATATGTTTTTATTACCATGAGACCTGACCTGGCTATTGTGAATAGTAATACTAGTACAAGTGTGGTCCCAAGGGCTTTAAAGCACACAACCTTTGTTAAAAAAAACAAACAATAAACAAACAGGTCTCATTGAATTCATTTTTTTTCAAACTCGAAACTTCCCATCCTTTCAAAAATACTGGAAAATTATTTTATACAATTACATTGTATAAAATTATTTTATACAATTACATTGTATAAAATTATTTTATATGATTACATTATATACATATAATTATATTTATATATACAATTACATACTACATGTAATTGTATAAATTGTATTTTATACAATTACATTCATTTTTACAGAGAAATAATATTCCTGAGGTATTTCAGTCTGCTTTTAAAAAGTTTCACAGCACAGAATTTGCAGTTTTAAGGGTTTTTAATTATATACTTGTAATCATGTTGTCCTTGTGTTTTTAGACCGCCTTTCACACAATGGATCATGGCTTTTTAATTTCTTGTCTTGAGCATTGTGTTAGTATTAAAGGTGAAGCCTTAGGAGTGGTTTCGTTCTTACATGACTGAGAACATTTTGTGTCAGCATTAATGAGTTTGTCATCTATAGTATCTTTTGACAGTGGGGCTCTATACTTGGACCTCTTCTTTTCTCTTTGTATCTCCTGCCATTGAGGAAATTTGGAATTGGGGAGAACAGGCGAAAACACATCATTCCTGTGCTGGCTGTTCTTCACTGTCTCCCTGTGGGCTACAAAAGATTTTAAAATTATTTTATTTGTTTTTAATGTCTTAATGGCCTCGTTCCACCCTACCTATCAGACTTGCCTCACCCATAGACCTATATTCTCTTTTGTGGTTGCGGCCCCTAAGTTATAGGATAACTAAGTTATAGGATACATGTAGCGTATACATATGTATACATGTAGCGGCCCCTAAGTTATATATATAACTTAGGGGCCGCTACATGTTTGGCAGGTTCCTTCACTGTTTTTGATACCCCTTAAAAGAAGGGAGATAGTAAGAGAAAATGATCACAGAAGACCGGATCACTGCTTCTCCATTCACTCCTATGTATTGGGTGCCATTTCAGAAAACAATACACAAATATCAAAACCAATCGCAAAGTGTCAACCAAAGCATCCTCTAGTGTTTCACATTGACTTTCTGAGTATCTCGTTTCAAACCATTTTTGTTAAATCTTTTTAAACTGTAAATTATTTAAACTGTTTTTAAACACAGCTGAACCAAGTGTTTTACATTAAATGTATTTTACAGCTTTACGCATTTCACAATTAATTATTTAAGTAAAGTTTTTCAAGCAAAGTAAAAACTTATTTTCAAATCATGAAACAGAAATATTTTCCAATCAAAACAATTAAGTAAGCACATTTGTACTAACGTCATAACAATCATAAGCAAGGTAGTCCATTACTCTTATTTAGACAAATCAGACTACCGGACGCCATAACGGGACACGAGGCCTCCTGACGTTAGCAATACTGTTAGCAACAATGTTGAACTAGTTAGCTGAATACCTCTCAAGCAGCACATAAGCACCAAACAAACAACCTCGCGGTGCAAAGCACCCTAAACACGTACAAACGCATACATACGGGGCTATTTTACATCCACACGCCTTTCTCTTAAAAGTTTTATCCCATTAATTGCCTTAAAAGAAGGGAGACAGCAAGAGAAAACGCAGGAGACCGGATAACTGCTTCTCCATTCCCCCGTATGTATTGAGTGTGGATAAAAAGCACGCGAGTCCCCCTAGTGGATCCATCAGGTCATGGCGCTAAACTGACCCCTATTCCAAACAAAGAAAACTTAAATACTTTGTCTTTTGCTCATTTTAAACCAAATTAAGAAAATATACAAATGAAAATAATCAAAATAAATGAACGTAATATTAATAAAGTTAAATTACTTAGGATAATACCTTGCATCATCTTTTAATTCTTTTGAAGTCTCATCTATTTTTCGTTGCTATTCGACACATTAGTTGCTTGTTCTTTTGTATGAGTTTTTGTGTTGTCTAAAATTGTTTTATGTCTGTTTTTACTTTATCTACTATTTTTACTTCATCTGTTATTGTACAGCACTTTGGTCAACCATTTGTTGCTTTTAAATGCACTTTATAAATAAACTGGATTGGATTGGACTGGATAAAAGCTTAAGGTGCATATCCAAGCAGTAAGTATTTTTGCAGTAAGTAATTTATTTTTGCATCTGGTATATTCCAGCTTTTATATTCTATGACCAAGCTGTATTTGAATAAAAACTAGATTGACTTTCATATTCAGTAGTAGGGAACTGCTTGTGAAGTACAAAAATTGTGCCAATTCTAAAGAATCCATACATGGGTTACTGCAATGACATCCTCACTGTAGAGACTAAGAGGTTCAAGTCTGAACTGAAACTGTTCAAACATGCATATCCACACAAAGCCTGTTTGAAATGGGCCAATTGTAATTTCAGTAAATTCCCCAAAGTCTTTTGACAACCCCTTTTTCAACGCCTTTCGGGGGCCTCGTCTGCTACCAAGAGATTTCTGTCACCACCACAGGGAATGGAAAAGCTTTTCCCAACAGCGAATCATTAGACCAAAACCTCTATCATGGTGTGTAAAGTAGCTGAAAGCAGGGGAACTGACTATTTCTGATCAAAGAGGATCTTACCGAAATCAGTTCTTGATGCTCCCTTGTCTCAGTCCTTCTACCTCTGAGTAATTTGTTTGTTTGTTTTTCTTTGTGTGTGTTTGAGAGCCGATTCTGTGATTAATCCAAAGTGGCATGAGAGCCAGAAGCTCATGGCACTCCGATTTATGAATTATTCATGTTTTCCTCAATTTACTAATTTGAAGCTTGTTTTTCATACAACGCAGGATGAAAATTTGGTTTTGCCTCCCAAAAGGTTTACCAAACAGCCGGATGAGCTTTGAAGAGGTTAAGGTGAAGACAGACATCAATTTAAGTGAAGCAATGGTTCATGTAAATATACCTAAATGACAAAGAAAGGGTATGCAATTAAAAATATCTTAAAATGAAAAATAGTAGCATGATACCAGTAACAGCTTGGGAAAGCCCCCAGTATGTCATACCTTTTACTGTAAAATTGCAAAATCCCTTCTGCCCTTCACGATCTAATCAAATGTTTAAGCCAGAGTTTTAGCTGATAAAAAATTGTGCTTTTTACTATGGTCTGTTATATATGTCAAAGGAGTGGGCTGAGCCAAAATAAGGCCTTGAGAAAATTATAGACTACATTAATTAGACCATGTGTTATTTTTTGGTAGATCATCCTCCACCCACATCTCACCTCAAAAGGATTTTAGCTATGACCTTGAACTAAAAAAGCTGCCTGAAAAGAAGAACTTTTTTTAAAATTGGATTTTAAATCAATATGTCAAACCTTCTAACTTTATCTAATTATTTCTTTTTGCTTGGTTCTTTCAAGCTGAATGTATCATCAAGGTGAGACCTAAGTTTGCACTCAATAGTTGTATTCAAGGTCTGACAGTGTTGCTCATGAATTATGGAGAACAAGTTCATGAAAAAACTTGTTCTATGAGACAGTTTTATAGAAAAACTACTTTCATAAAATCTGAAAATTCTCTAATTGAAGAATTTCCATCAAGTCCCTATCCTACACCCATTCACCTAAAAATTATTAAGATTACTTTTACTTGTCAAAATACTTTAAATTATCACAGCATGGCATGTATCGCTGATTTGTTACACACTGTATTATGTAGGGCTCCAATTAACGATTATTTTAGTAATTGATTATTCTGACAATTAATCAATCTGAAAATTTTTTTGCACATTCTGCAGATTTTTTGTTTAACCACTTAAGCCTTTTCAATACAATATTAGAAATACATTAAAAGATTCAAATAAACAAATAATTTATTTCTTTTTTTTAAATAGCAAAATAAACATTTTATTGCCCAAAATGCAATAACATAGCATTCTTTTAGTGTACACTTGATTACATGTAACAAAGGATGCATCTGCAGCTAAAAAAATACTTCCAACATCAACATGTGAAAAGCCTTTTCTGCTTGACTTAATATCAATACAGTGTAGGGCTAATCTGCAGATTATTTTCTGTATTAACCAAATGATTGGACAGCAAAAGGTGCTTAATAGGAGGAGTTGTTTTTTTATTTTATTTTTATTTTATTATTTTTTTTACAGAATTTGAACCAGGTGAAAGCAAAACTATGCCACTTGAGGAGTTTTGGGTAGAACATGCTTACAGATTTTTTTTTTTTTTTTTTTTAATTTTAAATGCAAAATGTATATATTTTTTGCACAGTTTTGGCTTAATTACTTCACTGACTGTGTTGTTCTTTCAGTGAATGGCCTTCTTGTGAGTCTGTATACTCCAGTTAACAATTAATCGATTACTAAAATAGCTGACGATTATTTCAATAATTGATTTACCTCAAAAAATCTGATTAATCGTTTCAGCCCTAGTGTTATGTCACAGCTGACTAGCACAAAATAGTGCTAAATTTAAAATACAGTCCCCATGCTACATGCTGTTACTGATCAATACAGCTTTGCTGAAAAATAAGGTCAAATCAGAGTTCTACAGCTTTGACATAAGAAGCTGTTATTTGGTCACATCACTTGCCATCATAACCCCTTCCTCAGTGGCTATGGTGCTTATACTTAGCTTGTCTGATTATGAATCACAGCTGCCAGTCGCTGTCTTGATATTCTGTGATAATTTCAGATAAAGTTTCATAAAGATTTAAATCGTTCCCACCCGGCTGCTCCTTTGTGTTATTCCACATGCATTAACCTCTGTATAATTAAATGAGAACTTGTTTGAATTTGTCCTTCCCATTCTCTCTCCACTCAATTCTATGTCCGCAGCCAAGATTCTGTTCATCTGGCCTCATTTAAAGTCATTTCAGATTTTGGTTTATGTAATGGAATTTCCATTCTTACCATGCGCACCATCTCAGATCTCGATTTCCTAATGAAAGCTGGGTAAATGGGATCTGGCCTTCTTGAAAAAAAATTTCTCAACCAGGTAAAATAAAGTAAGAACACTGATGTCACTTGTTGAGAGAACAAGAAGATTCAGAGCGTCTTAATGATGGTCATGTGTTTGAATTTAAAAAATAATATTTGCACACTACTTCTCTTTATTTCTGTAATGTGTTGCAGAATGACCCCAAATTTTTCCATTACTAATAGTCCCTATGAAAATTGTTTTGGTTTCTGTGTTGCTTGGTAGGTTAACTGTCACCCCAAAAACAATGGTTCCATGAGGACACTGGTGTCCTCATGACAGTTCAGGGGCTAAAGCAAGACTGGACAGAGCTTTGTGTCTATCTTCTATTGGATGCAATTGCAACTTGTTCAGCATTTTTCCTGTTGGAAAAAAACTCAACTATTTTGTTATTCATTGATATGTAATCAAGTTGAATTGTTTAAAGACCTAGCGCTGTGACTGTGAATGTTTTGCCAACTTAAAGCTGCAGTATGTAACTTTTATAAAAAAAATATGTTTTTTACGTATTTGTTAAAGCTGTCACTATGTCATGACAGTATAATATGAGACAAATAATCTATGAAAAAATCAAGCTCCTCTGCCTTCTCCCAGTATTATCTGCAGAAATACACTGCTTGGTCAGAAACAACCAATCAGAGCCAGGAGGAGGGTCTTAGCACTATCAGTCATGCTTGTGTATACTTGCTCCTTCCCCCTTGCTCTTTGCTATGCTATAGCTTCTTCCTGACAGCAGAGCCTGTCATGAATGCTCAGGCTAGTTAGCATGACCACTGATTATGGTAGATAGTTTTTGTGTCACAATAAGTTGTTTCTCCACTATTAGAATATTGAACAGCGCATACACTAGCGTGATTGATACCGCTAAGACACTTTTCCGGGCTTTGATTGGTTGTTTCTGACTGGGAGCAGTGCATTTCTGCAGATGGCAATAATAGCACTGGGAGGAGGAGAAGGAGCATGACTTTTTTTCTCAGATGATCAGTCTCATACCATACTGTCACGACAGTGTCAGTTTTAACAAATATGTAAAAAAAAAAAAAAAAAAAAAAAAAAAAAAAAATTATAAAAATTACTTACTGCAGCTTTCAAGATATCTTTTAACACTATTTTTTGTCACAGATTACTGAACCAATTTTTATATCAGACAATGATGCCCTGACTAAATACAAAAGCAGTCTTCAAATGATGATTTTATTTAGTAAGATAAAACCTGTCCAAACCAAATTACCGCGATGTAAAAGTGTAATTGCCCTCTTTGATAAATCACAAACTAAGTGTGGTTAACCATATTTTTTTTTTTTGCCTAATTTCACTCGTTCAGCTCAGAACTTGTTTGACAACATGAAGTAGGCTCAAAAACTAACACATTATGCCTTGATCTTTAGAAGTTCAAGAATAGATGAGAAACAAAGTAAATGATATGTATCTATTAGGAGGGAACAAGAACTGAACTACACATAGAGAACAAAAGAGACTGATTAAAACTCTGAATCCCAGAATGCACTGCATTAATCTATTTTCCTGACAGCTTCCAGGAAGGAGGAGTTTCACAGCTGGAATACCAAGGAGATCATAGAGCTACAAAACTTGGCATGCAGCAGAGTTCTTTCTCTTGCAGCTGTCCACAGACTGCAGTACTCAGTTACAATCTCTTTTTAATAGGTGATGATGGAAGAGAAATAATTAATAGACTAAACATAATAAAATGACAATCCACCTGAAAACACACCAGAAACCTTAAAACATAATTTGCAAAGTTCCAACACTCAGATACAGAGACCTTTCTTCCAACTTGGACAAATTAATAAAGAATTCTTTTTGACTCTTTGACTCTGCATTTGAAGCTAAAGCAAGTAAAGGAGTATCCAGACCCCTGCTACTTGTTAACAATCTCTGGGGTAGTATAAACAACAACCTAAGAAAGATCAGAAAATCCTAATTGCTTGGATCTGAATGAGCTGATGTTTTACCAGTGTAATAAGCACCCGAGGCAAAATAGTTCTCACATATTTCTGCAGAAAGTGGGGTAGAAAGCAACGAAAGACTGAATGTAATTGTTTAATTTCCAGTGTTCAAGTTGGCATCCCTTATTATAATAAATCAATAGCATTTCCATGAATAGTAATTGTGGTGGAAGCAATAGTTGGTGTAGCCGATAGGTGAGAATCTGATCAGGCCTCTGTCTTTCCTTCCCTACCCTAGAGAGGCTTGGTGGAAACTCTTTAAAGCTGAGGAGCGAAATCAATGGAAGATGTCAGAAAGTAATGAACTTATTTGGAGCTTAATGTTAACATGCTGAAAGCTTTTTAAAATGTACAGCTATATACACAGGTACATTAAAAAATATATAATATTGTGAAAAACTTCAATATTTTTTATCTCTCATTTCAGAAAGCAAAAATCATATATGATATAGATTAATTTCACACAGAGTGTAATATTTCATGCCTTTTGATTACCATAGCTTACAGATTATGAAAAATAAAAATTAAGCATCTTGGAGAATTACAGTGTGGCATAATATAAACAAAAAAAGGGTATTTTAAAAAGAAATATCAGGTTCTGAAAAGTATGTTCATTTTTATGCACTCAATACTTGGTTGGGTCTCTTTATGCATTAATTACTGAATCCATGCATTGTGGCATGGAACCAATCAGCTTATAGCGCTGCTGAGGTAAAATGGAAGCCCAAGCTGCTTTGATACAAATACGTAGAGCTGCTACCCAGAGAAAAGAAAAATAACTCTATATCATGCTACAACATGAAAACTTTACTGTTCTAACAGTATACTTTGATACTTTGATGTTTCTACAATACTATAAATGTATTACAAAATACTTTTCACATGTAAACAATACAAAATCACATCATTACAATATACATATTTATCACCTGATAACTTAAAACGTTTCACGTTCTCACTGTATTTATATTTTATGAACATGATCATTAATTGTGTAAACATTTCACGTTCAGAAATGCCATCAATTGTTACATCTATACATTATTCAAAAGGCTTCAGTTTGTCAGAGGAGTCAAGATGCCACATTTATTTGGGGTCATTTTTTATTTTATTTATTTTTTTTTTTTTCTATTCTCATCCCTTAATGGGTTCAGATATTTCAGTAAATGTCTCATGGTACTCTGGGTGACAACATAAGCTGCCTAAAAGAAGTTCAGGTGGTGCAGTTTGTATCCATGAAGCTTCCTTTGCCTCTCCAGTTGATCAGTAAGAAATGCTGCCACCTCAGTCGCATCAGACATATTCTTCCTCCTGTACAGCCTCATATGGTTTAAGCTTGTTCTCAGTGTACACGTGATTATCACAATACTGTCCAAGCTGCTGAATAACAGCAAAATCTCCATGGCTCAGTCAAGCATGAAACAGAATTTAATCAGTTCTCTTAGATGAGACATCTTCTTTACCACTTATCTGCACTATCATCATTGTTATAAGGTAAACATATTATGTTCTAACAATAAAATGTATCATGTTTAAAGATGAATGCTTTATTGCTCTAACAAAATAATTTGAATGTACAATGTATTATCATATCACTACAATATATTTATATTGTAAGGCCATCAAAAGTTGTTGTTATAATGTCATAAATAAATATATATATATATAATAATTCCCTTCTCACCCTCCACGGGTGGTCTTTCTCAACCTCTGAGCTCGGGTCCTCTACCAGAGGCCTGGGAGCTTGAGGGTTCTGCGTAGTATCTTGGCTGTGCCAAGAACTGCGCATTTCTGGACTGAGATGTCTGACGTTGTTCCTGGGATCTGTTTTAGCCACTGCTCCAGTTTGGGGGTGACTGCCCCGAGGGCCCCGATGACCACAGGCACCACTGTGGTCTTCACCTTCCAGGCCTTCTCCAGTTCCTCTCTGAGGCCCTGGTATTTCTCCAGTTTCTCGTGTTCCTTTTTCCTGATGTTGCAATCGCTTGGTATTGCTACATCCACCACAACGGCTTTCCTCTGTTGTTTATCCACCACCACGATGTCCGGTTGGTTCGCCATTACCATTTTGTCTGTCTGGATCTGGAAGTCCCACAGGATCTTAGCTCGGTCATTCTCCACCACCTTTGGGGGTGTGCCCCACTTAGATCTCGGTGCTTCCAGTCCATATCCTGCACAGATGTTTCTGTACACTATGCCCGCCACTTGGTTATGACGTTCCATGTATGCTTTCCCTGCCAGCATCTTGCACCCTGCTGTTATGTGTTGGACTGTCTCAGGGGCCTCCTTGCACAATCTACACCTTGGATCTTGTCTGGTGTGGTAGATCTGAGCCTCTATTGCTCTGGTGTTTAGGGCCTGTTCCTGTGCAGCCAGGATGAGTGCCTCTGTGCTGTCCTTGAGTCCAGCTTTTTCCAGCCATTGGTAGGATTTCCTGATATCAGCCACTTCAGTTATTTGTCGGTGGTACATCCCATGTAGGGGCTTATCCTCCCATGATGGTTCCTCCAGCACCTCATCCTCTGGTCCCCATTGTTTGAGACATTCGCTGAGCACATCGTCGGTTGAGGCTTTGACCTTGATGTATTTATGGATCTTGGATGTTTCATCCTGGACAGTGGCTCTCACACTCGCTAGTCCTCTGCCTCCATCCTTACGGCTCGCGTATAGTCTCAGGATGCTGGATTTAGGGTGGAACCCTCCATGCATGGTTAGTAGTTTCCGAGTTTTAACATCCATGGTCTTTATCTCTTCCTTTGGCCAGCTTATTATTCCTGCAGGGTATCTGATTACTGGCAAGGCATAGCTGTTTATCGCACGGATCTTGTTCTTGCCATTGAGCTGGCTTCTCAGGACTTGCCTTACTCGTTGGAGGTATTTGGCCGTGGCTCCTTTCCTTGTGACCTCATCGAGGCTGCCATTTGCTTGTGGTATTCCCAGGTACTTGTAACTGTCCTCAATGTCTGCTATTGTTCCCTCTGGGAGTGAGACCCCTTCTGTGTGGATGACCTTCCCTCTCTGTGTAACCATCCGACCACACTTCTCTAGTCCGAATGACATCCTAATGTCAGTGCTGTAGATCCTGGTGGTGTGGATCAGTGAGTCGATGTCTCGTTTGCTCTTAGCGTACAGCTTGATGTCATCCATGTAGAGGAGGTGACTGATGGTGGCTCCGTTCTTGAGTCGGTATCCGTAGCCAGTCTTGTTGATGACTTGGCTGAGGGGGTTCAGACCTATGCAGAACAGCAGTGGGGACAGAGCGTCTCCTTGGTATATGCCACATTTGATGGACACTCGTGCAATTGGCTTGTAGTTGGCTTCAAGGGTGGTTTTCCACATCCCCATCGAGGCTGCAATGAAGGCTCTTAGAGTCCTGTTGATGTTGTACATCTCTAAGCATTCAATGATCCAAGTGTGTGGCATTGAGTCATAGGCTTTCTTGTAATCAATCCAAGCCGTGCACAGGTTGGTGTGTCGGGTTTTGCAGTCTCGGGCGACTGTTTGGTCTACCAGGAGTTGGTGTTTGGCTCCTCTGGTATTTATGCCGATGCCCTTCTGTGCTGTACTCATGTATTTATCCATGTGCCCACTTATCTTAGCTGCTATGATGCCTGACATGAGCTTCCATGTTGTAGAGAGACAGGTTATTGGCCGATAGTTGGATGGGACCGAACCCTTTGAAGGATCCTTCTGGATCAGGATTGTGCGCCCTTCAGTTAACCATTCAGGGTGAGTCCCACTTTGTAGCAGCTGGTTCATTTGAGCTGCCAGTCGCTCATGGAGGGCAGTGAGTTTCTTTAGCCAGTAGGCATGGATCATGTCAGGACCTGGTGCTGTCCAGTTTTTCATACCTGAGACTCTTTCTTGGACATCTGCCACTGTGATAGTTACTGGGGCTTGCTCAGGGAGGTTGCTGTGGTCATCTCGTAGAGAGATTAGCCACTGTGCATTGCTGTTGTGGGTCGCCTCCCTTTCCCATATGCCTTTCCAGTACTGTTGGGTCTCCAGCCTTGGTGGGTCTGCTCTGTTGTTATTACCCTGCCATTGAGAGTACACTTTAGCTGGTTGGGTGGAGAAGAGTCGGTTAATCCTCCTAGCTTCATTTTCTCTCGTGTACCTCTTTAGGCGACTGGCCAAGGCTTGGAGCCTTTGTTTGGCAGTTTCGAGCGCTTCAGGTATGGGCATCTGGCTGTACCGCTTGGGTACCGGTCTTTTGATTGCACCTCTTTGGAGCTCTGACAATTGGCTCACTTCCCTCCTTGTTACCTTGATTTTAGCCTCTAACCGTCTTTTCCATGGTGGGTATTGAATCTCATGGTTGCTCCTATAGCCGAGCATCTCAAGGATCACTGATGCTGAGTTGTACACCAGCTCATTGGTTTCCGTTATGGTGTTGGTAGGGATCGTTCTCAATGCTGCATTCACATCTTCAATGAGACTTTCTGATGGTACTTCACTCAGCTGTTGTAATTGGCATCGGGATTGCCTGGTGTTCATTCGGGCCACGATCCTACTTCTCAGGTCAGTTGCTGCCTCGTTCAGCTGTGATGGTTCGTTTATTATTGGGGCTGCATACCCAATCTCCGGGTGGGGAGTTGAAGCTAACTCCCCTCTGACCTGGCGTCCTGGCTCCCCCTTGCCGTAGCATTTGTGTTGTACCTCGTCTATCTCAAGTTGTGACAGCATTTGCCGTTTGCGGATGTTGGAACACTGAGCTACTAGTTGTTTGGCAGTTAGTGTTGAATGGGGATGTCGACGTAACCATTCCTCCCGCATTCTTTGCATGTAACCCCTCTGACTAGGGTTACTTGAGTAGTAGCATTCCAACAGATCCAAGTTTTCACCTCTCGCCCAATTCCGTCTTGTTCCAGTAACCCATTTTTCGTGAAGGTGCCCTGGTTCCCCAGCACCTGACGCAGACCTTGTTTGGCCGGGCGACGTCTGAGCCGGCATGGCGTGTATTCCTTTGTCACTCATCATGAGGTAGGCAGTAGCGCAAAGGATCTTGCGTAAGGACCCACACTGGATATCTCAACCAAGCGACCCGGCCTGGATTCGAACCCCGGTCTCCCGGGTGAAGGTCGGGTGACTTACCCATTGAGCTACCCAGCTGCTCTATATATATATATATATATATATATATATATATATATATATATATATATATATATATATATATATATATATATATATATATATATATATATATATATATATATATATATATATATATATATAGTCTTGATGTGACACACTGTTTAAATGAGAAAGGATGGCAGCTTTACACTTTTTTACTTTGCAGCCTTGTGGTCTTCTGCATTGTTGAGTTTTGTCCAAAATTTCCTCTTGAGCTGTTGAACTCATTTTCTCCTTTCACTCTACCCCGATCTTTTTTTTTTTTTTTTTTTTTTTTTAAGCAGTTATGAAACACTGTGGCAAAACATGAAACTGTTCCCACATACTCAGGCATACTGTGTGCATTCTGTGGACCACGCAGACTCCACACGCACTGTCCACGGATGGTTGAGATTTCATAGTGGAGCGCATCGATATATATTACTGGATAGGACAGCGCATATTAGTCGCCCTAGCTAGTGATGTGCACCTGCATTAATATGCATTGAGTCATGTCCACAAAACCATACTGTCCCGATGCAGGATCAGCATGAATCTGTCACAAAAATGATCACTGCGCCCTTATTTCTTATCTGATTTCTATAAAATATGGCTTAAATTAAAGCTGAGAAAATTGCCGATGTTTTGATATATAAAATATGTACTCTCCCTAGATATAAATCTATAAACAGTTTGGTTTATGTCAGTTCTGTCAAGATGCAAGAGAAAACTAAAATAATAAGTCTTTTATATTGGACAACTAATTTAATTTTACATAAATCCTGCTGTCTTATCCTATTTGATGACTGGTATGAATGTTGCACATTCTATAAACGAACAAGGCAATAAGTCCAGTTTTTGTCGTTTATTGAACTTTCGGAGATTACAGCAACTGTAGTGCGCCACAGCAAAGGGAAAATGACGCCGAAAAACAGGTGAAGAACACCTCAAAATCACTTGTATTCTTCTTTTTACTCGTTTTCTGTGTCGGCTTTACTCCATACAACCGACTAACCGACTAACATAACAACAGCTCCACGAGCCGACAGAGCACAGATTATGTATTAGGAAGACCAAAAACACGCAAACATTTTCCACAAAGAACAGAACACACACAAAAAAACCCCAAAACAAAACAAAACAAACAAACAACAACAACAAAAAAACAAACAAAAAAACAAACAAACAAAAAAAAACAAGCAAACAAACAAACAAACAAAAAAAAAAACAAAAAAAAACAGAACATTTAGTCCTTTACAGTTTTAGGTTTTCAGGCTTGATGTTTATTTTGTGATTATTGATAAGTGGTTGGTGGAACACGAGTGGTGGTTGATTAGCTAACTTGTTCTACTGATCAGAGTGGGTGTGTGGGCCACCTCATTTTTGCGTTAACTGAAACACATCGAATTGCGCAACACATCTAAATGTTAAGGTTGTCAAAGTCAAGCTACCATTACTGAAGTACTTCCCTCTTCCTCGCTATTTTTTTTTTTTTTTTTTTTTTTTTTTTTTATTAAATCATTTTGTTGACCTGTGAAGTGTGAGATCCTTGTTGTCAAAGTGTTGACAATAAATAGAAAAACACAACATCCCTTTTTCATATTGTTTGCATGGTTGTGTCATTTTCCCGACCACCAATATTCCTGACTCAATGCATAGCAACAATCTCAACATTATCGGCTCAGTGTCGCATACAGAAGACTTCGAACGCTGTTTCCTGCCGAGCAGTTTCCTGTGTAAGTCAGCGTTTAACCAAGTATGTGTCCGCAGTCATCGACTATGCACGGACCTCTGAGGAATGAAGTACGTCTGAGTATGTTACAGGTAACATGAAACTGCTCCTGCACATGTTATACAACAAATTGTTGCCAGCTTCCCAAAGAGTGAGTGAGTTAGTTGATGCCACCAACCTTTCTTAACTTAGTTGTGAGCGACGAAAGTTTGTCCTCTGCCTACATCTCCCATAATGCTGTGCGGTTCTGGCTCTGAGTTCAGTGACATTATTAAAATTCAATCGGACGTATTTTCTATTGATATTGATCATGTGTCTACCACAATAAATATAGTTATTGTTTTATCGCCCAGACCTAATATAAGCTACATTTGGATTGTTAGACTGTGCTGTGAAGTGAGGTTCGACTCGAGTGGAATTGCACAAGAAGGCAATGTCCAGTCTAAAAAATTCAGGAACTCTTAAATTTTTCCCAGAATTTTATCTCAGTAAGAAAAAAATAATTCACAAAGCACCTTAGGCCTTCAGAGAGCTCCTTACATTACAAAGGAGAAAAGAGAGATAATCTCCATAAAATCGATAGAGCTGTTCGAGCAGCAGGCTCTGCTCCTCTGTCCTGTTTGGTTTTTTCATACTTCCCCATTTTAAGTTCATCATTTCACTAGGTAGAAACAATAGATCACAATGAATTGCTGACAGTTGAGTGTTCACAGTAATAATAATAAGTAATAATTATCATGAAATAGATAAAGTAAAATTACCAGCATGGCGAAGATGTGAGAAATCACATTAATGATGAGAATGTAAATAAGGTGCGATCAAACATGCTGATCCTGTGTGGCAATTTATTTAATTTTGCATCGTTTCATCATCATGACACACTCTTTTTATTTTGTCTAGACTCAATGATCAGTAAATTTTTATCAACAGACTGGGGGCTATTTGGGTTTTTTGGGTCTTATTTTGTTTCATGTATCAACCACTCACAGTCAAAACTAAACCTACTGGTTCATTTTAGAAAGACTCAAAAAGTAAAAGCTACCAGGCCATTTTCTATATTTAAGACAGTAATTTGTATGATAGGATATGAGGTTTTTTTTTTTTTTTTTTTTTTTCAACAGGGTCAACCACACCTCCTCATTAACAAGGGAATTTCTGTCATCTCCTTGCTCAGAGACACCCTCAGCAACTGATTGTATCACTGTTAAGCTAGGACTCCTTGGCAAGAATTTTTCGGCTAAGATAGGAGTGCTATGAGAGGACTCTGAGAAAGTTTGTTTGTGGCAGATTGTTTTTTTTTTTTTTTGTTGAGGTAAATAATTAGATATAGTCAACTACGCTACATAGATATATTGCTTTGTCTTGCATTCATTTTACCTTGAAAATAAGTATATATATTGAACCACATCATGATTGACTTTTAGATGTGTCTCTGCTCCAACACACCTGAATCAAATGATTAGCAGCATTCTGGAGAACAGGACTGCATACTGAGACTATTCAGCCATTCAATTTAGATGTGTTTGACCAAGGAGACATTTAAAAGTTCCAGGACACCAGCCCTTTAGTACTGGAATCGCTCATCCCTGGTCTAGTTTGTTTTCATCTATGTGTCTTATTAGGCCCAAGCAGCAAAGCGTTGCGAAGGCCTATTGTAATCATAGCGTTTCTTATTATTATGATTCTCGACACACAAGAAGCGCTAATTTGGAGCCCTAAACATATATGAAAACTCATCAAACTTCACCCAAAATTGTCCCCCAATTGAAATTTTAGTATTTTAATGGAACCAAAAGTGGGTGCGGCCAAGCGAAATCTTTAAAAAATCAGCCCCAAGCCATGCTTTGACCGACAATCATGAAATTCAGCACACATGTGTGTCATCTAAGGACCTACGAAAAAGTCTCTTGGAGCCTTGGTCCAAACCCCACAGGAAGTTGGCCATTTTGGATCAAAGCCTCCATTTTGGATCAAAGCCGCCATTTTGTCTCTTTCACACATGTTGTATCTGAGTAAACTCCTCCTACAGCTTTTAACATGGAGACTTCACAATGACTCTGCAGAGTCTTGAAGCATTGAAGGGCAAAACCTATCAAAAACTTTTTGCTACATCAAAGCATGTGGGTATGGTCAAGCCCCAAAGTCTGACCCTTCGCCATAAAACATCAAGGTGGAATAAATTTCACATACAAGGTCGTGCGTAAATGAAACTTTCTGTGTATCATACCAGCACTAATCACATTCTCAACATAATTTGGTGACATCACTTAAGTCCCACCCCCTGTGAACAAGAAGTGAGCTGTTTTGCTGCTGGTTGTCTTCCTTTTACTCTTTGATTCAAACAGAATTATACTGATGGAAACCCTATCCACTAACTCTTGATAACCACACATGTCAAGTTAAACAGCGTACAGGAAGTCCTCGCCAATCATTCACCACAAAACAGGAACTGACAATAACTCCTGTCTGGAAGGTCAGATTTCTGCATATCTTTCAAGACTTGTTGCTGGACTCATACTGAACTGGACTGAAGGCGATTTGGGAGATTCGCCAAATGTTCTGTCTAGTGGAGGGGTGCGGATACAGTGTAAGAGCGTGGACGACAGCATCAGGGTGGCTGTGCCGGAGCTCCCGCGGTCAAAAGGCCGTAGCGGCACTGAGCTGCGAGGGCCACCCAATGCTGCTTGCAGCTTTAATCTACGTATTGAAAGTGTATTGAGATACACTTTGTGTCAGCCATTGAATAGAGATTCATAGCATAAATTGTAGCTCCTGAGTGCCAGATCTAAATCTTAAGGATCCTTATTCTTTTCAACTATCCTATATACTTTAGTCCCCTGTCAGTTTGTGAGGTACGCCTTGTACTGAGAGATTTTGGTTCATATTGACATGATTACATCATTTAAACAGCTATTTTTTATTCTTTTTCTGGGTTCTCTTTTTCAAACCATGTTCTATAAACCTGAAAGAAGATTGCACATGAAAATCTGAGTTAATCAGCAGTTTCTAAAATGTGCAGACCAGCTGGTCTGGCTCTGACACCCATATCCCATTTATGATGCTCAGTTAGAACTTCAGCAAGTTGTCTTCTCCATGTCTAGAAGCCTGTTGGCATTGTGTCTCTCCCAGATGACTGGCTGTGTCACTATACATGTTAACAATTGAACAGGGCCCGTATTCACAAAGATTCTTAGAGTCCTCTCAGAGCACATTTTATTTTGCCATGATTTCAGGAACTGCCAGGCAGACGGGATACCCCCATCGTATCTATGTCGTCTTACCATGACACTTGCCTCACTCTCCCCGAGCATTGAGCTGGAGCTACAGGAAGATTAAGACACTTACCAGACTCACTAAAGGTCCTCCTCACTACTGCTCCTCACTACTCCTAACATTTTGTCATGTTAGGAGCTCTCTTAGGGCCTAAGATGCTTTGTGAATAACTTTTATCTTACTGAGGTAAAATTCTGAGGAAAATCTTAAAATTCCAGAAATTCTAGCAATTTTCCTAAATTGATGTCACCAGGAGCTACTTTTAGACCTAGGATTCTTTATGAATTCGGGCCCAGATCTAGCTCATAAAGTGCCAAGTGAGTGTACTTTACCTCTTAAATAATTTGGAAGAAGCTAGGATGTACATTGATTTTCACTCAGGTTTTACATTGTGGCTTCTTCATTGTTCAGTTAATACTATCAGTGTTTTTGTATGCTTTTGTAAACTCAAGATTTGATTTAAATAATTTTAGAACATGCTGAGAACCAGATTTTATTATGTTGTACAATACAAAACTCTAAACTCAAAAGTGTGTACTTTCTGTTTGTAATGGCTGTATGTTGACAAATTTCTGTTTGTGAAAGTAAACTGCTTTTAACTCTATTTACTGTCTTTTTTCGTATTACTGGTTCATTAACCAAACTGCTTTTGAGTTATTCTAAAGTGACTAATTACATTCTCTCCAAGCAAATTTTGAAAACTGTATCTTTTCTCAACAACCCAATTATTCTGAGCTTGTTACACATGTAATTGTTTTATACTTGCCACAGTCTTTGATCAAAGCAAATTGCCAGCTGGAATGTTGTTGTTCAGGTGCACACTGTATGTTTGGGCTTTTTAAATTTACAATGAAAATATGAAATCACAAAGTTTTATTTGCATTATTTTATGCAAGCGAAGTGTAGTATTCTTTGAAGTCCCTTGTGTGTTTCTTTACAGGAGTTAACAAGCAACTAGTGCATGTAAATTATGAGAATAATATATGTTTCTTTTATGACAATATGTTTGTTTCTCAATTTTGCAATATACCTATCATTGCACAGGAAATCACTGTTCAATGACAGACTGTAAATTTTGTAAATAAATAAATAAATTGATGAATAAATCTTAAAATATTAACTGTTGCCATACCCTTCTGTTTCTTGTGGTGTATGTGAGTATGCTTCTCTTTCACTCAAAAGAAAAAAAAGAGATGGCAGCCTAAGAAAAGCCAAATAAAAAGTAACTTGATTAGGGGAAAAGGGACTCGGTAAGAAGGAAGAAAGTCTAAGCTCTTTAACTGGTGCTCCTTTGCATATAAATGAGAGATTAGACAGAAACTATATCTTAGTGCCTATTAGAATACATATGCCTAATTACAATATATTCATAAAGTCAGAGTGTAATTTCCACAAAGGAGATTACAAACGAAGCACAAGGTCAGAAAAAAAGCCCCTTCTGTTCTTTCATATCATTAGGATGATGATGCTGATGCTGCAAAGAACATGACTTACGCTCACTGGTTCTCCTCAGAGATTATGGTTTTTAGGACTGAATGCAAAACCAGTAATAAAAGCAAGATGAGTATGTACTCATAAGTTTTATGTTAATAAAGTAAATGAAAATATGAAAGTAAAAAGATAGTTCATTTGAACTTTGAAAAAGATTCATGTTCATGACTTTTAACTGACCATCAACATCAGCTCATTTAGGGTACAACAATCCCCTGAGAGTGTAAAAAAATGATTTAGTCTTGATTTTCTTATTCTTTGGAATCATCACCTAAAACACTGAAGAAAATAAACAATTTTACAGCTCTCAGATGACTTGTCAACATATTTCAATTATGAGTTTAGAAAGACTTTAAATGGCTATCTGAACTACCATTAAAAATCACCAAGGTTACTTCTTTATGCTGTTTAATGTAAGTTATGTTGGTAATGAAAAATTCCTCTTAATTCTTTTTACTCTATTCTTTAACAAAGTATTTAAAAGATGCTTTGTTGACCAAAAGTATAATTATACTGTGGAATTATGTTTGTACAGATTACATTATCATCTGACAATGATAACACATTTCCTTACTAATTCAGCTTGTTTACATTTCTTTTGCCAAAGAATTTCATTAAAAACAAAAAACTGTGAGCAGGTGAGAAAATGTTGTATTTTTGTTCATTGAGATGCAGATTCATCTTCCCTAAAAATTACGCAGTATACTTTTAAGTGCAGTGGTTTGGTGCTTGTCTTTTCAACATGCACCTTTTCATCTGAAATGATGTCTTTTCTAAAAAAAAAACTGTCACATGAAAAAATCGCTGAGAATTCCTTTCCCAGCAAGTAAATGTCTAGAAGCTCATATGTCTGGTAATGCTCAATCACAGTCTTGTCATTTAAATTTTAATGGATCTCACTTATCTGTGTCCTGTCTTTCAGGTATTCAAAAGTCCTTGGATTAAATAAAATTAAATCATCCCCAAAGCCAGTCCAATTACAACTAATTCTATTTTAATTCAGCCAAAAGGTGACTTGACAGGAAGCATTTCAAATGCCGGCAGGTTGGGAAAAAAGGGTTTCAATTATGGAGATGATATATGAAAAGGGTAATCTTTCATGAAACTGGTAAGTTTAAAGGAAGAGAAGAAATACACATAAAAAAAAAAAAAAATTATTATGACCAAACATAGTTAATTCTTGAATTTTTCAATCAGTTCCTCTCTATCTATAAATACAGCAAAGGTATTTGTTTTATAATATATTTATATAATAATCTTCTAATCTGTGGACTGTCTACATAAGCAAATGTTTATTATATTACTTTATGGGGAAATATTTATAATTTCAGTGTAAATATTCTTAAGAACGTCATATGCTCTTTTACCTTTTCTGGTTAATATATTTCTTTGTAGATATAGTATAAGAAAAACATAACAGAAGGAAATTCCTCCTTTCTTATTTGAATACCAGATTATTATACTGTCTTGTTTGTCCATACTGTATAGCTACTTCCATATACCAGGAAAAAGTGATAGCCCCCCCCACTGATGTCACCATTTTTCTAGTGATTATAAGGTGGGTTCTCAAATTGTTTTGGAGTTTACAGCATCTGAGCGTTTGAGCAGAGTTTAATTTTTTGTCTAGTAATTATGTTGCTTACTTAAGTATATTGGTCCAGATCTCCTACTTTGTTCCATCTTTTCTGTGGAGGGTAAATATGTTTCTCATTTTTGATGTTTTGTTGAAGTCTAGACTCATTAAAGCAGAAATTCTCTTCTGCCACCATCTAACCTCAACATCCTTTATCACAAAGTCCAGGAATGTTTTTATCATATCATCAGCCTTGTTGGCATTGGGGCGCTTCAGTTTATTTTCTTTAGGGTATTTCATGAAAAACTAACATCAGCAGCTGAGATTTCTCAAAACTTCTTAGCTCCAACAGTTTTTCTGAATTTAACTCTTGGTCAGATCAGATCAATTAGAGACTAAATAAAGCCAATGAATATAAATATCATGCAAAGTATTTGCTGAGGATCAAAATGGCAACAGAAAATTGGCAGATGCACAATGGAGTGTAGAATGAAGAATTTAATAATGGGAAACTTACAACACATGAGGAGAACACATGGGAAATGGAGCGACAGCAACAGTAGAATCCAGTGGTGAGAGAAGGAAATCAAGGAGCTTAAATGCTGAGATAAAGTAATGAGCAACATGGAAACCTGACACAATTTAGAACCTAAACACAGATATCTGTGGATCACGAATAAAGATACAGAGCTTATTGATAATTCTTAACAGCTAAGCACAACCTCCATTTCACCATAATACGACTGACATATGATAAATGGAAAATTTATAAAAAAAACAAAACAAAAAAAACAAATAAAAAAACATTTAATCTACCCTCTGATGTACTTAGCACAGTGAAAATATACAACTTTTAAGTAGGTAGTACACTTACTTTTAATTAAGCCCACGTTTCAGTATTAAAAATGTTTTTTTCATCACTTTGATGTTTTGATGTAATATTCTAATATTAAATGTCATGTTTTAATTAGCCATAAGTAGAAAATCTTCATCGTTAACAGAAATAAAGGCTTGAAAACATCAATATGTGTGTAATTATTCTATATAAATGCCACTTAGTGAACTGAGTTACTGAAATAAATGAACTTTTCAATCATTTTCAAATTTATTGAATGGGTCTGTATTTTTCAAGTGTAAAGTACAATTATATAAGTTGTGAACCTTACTCAAGTACGAAAAAACTAAAATATGAAACCCACCAGCAGGTTTTTTTTTTTTTACACTACACTGAAGTAGCACTCTGAGAGTGAGGTCTTAGTCATTACAAGGTCCCACAGAGAAGGCAATAACAGGTGAGAAGCAAACTGCTCTACAACCTATTTCAACACACTGTGTTTAAAGACTGTTGCTCTTGACAAGAATCCCTTTCAGATTGCCATGGTGGACATGGATGAGTCCAATGCCAGCACCTGGGTTTCTCCTGTGTGTACAGATTTACTGCAGACTGCAGAGGTTAATCAACAATCCCACTCTGCTTTCTGTCTTTCATCTCAGCCTTCTGTTGAGAGCTCAGGCCTCATCTGGGGGGAATATTGGCAGAGTGTTTGTTCCTTGATTGGCTTGCGGGAGCAATCCATACAGATGCGTCTGCTGTGTCCATGTGGATCAAATTTTGAGAAGGACCAAGACGGACTGAAGCCATCAGATCGTTCTTTAAATGGCCTTGTGGTCCAGGGAATTACTGTTTCACAAGCAGTGTGCTTATTGATCCTCAATAAGGTGTTAACTCTTGATAAAACTATCAGGGCTTTCTATCAATGCTTTTATCAGCTGTCTAGTTAAATATTTTATTTTTGCTAAAAGAAGGTATAAATATAATAATCCTATCAGAAATAGTTGTTGAGCTAAGAAAATCTCATTTACTATAGCAAAAAGGTTTTACACAAATCTGAATTATAACATCAATTTTAAAGTTATTAATGTTGTGCCTTTTTGGCATCTAGAAAATGTGCTCAAATATCTCTTTGAAAAAATCTGTTACTTTTCCTGCCTTGAGCAGTGTTTCATAGTTATATCAGTGAGGTGTTGCACTGGAATAGAAAATGTTCCTCTCAATTTGCCATTCAATTTAATAACAGGCCACAGAGTTCCAGGCATCTCTCTGTGAAATCCTGTTTGCATCATTTCCTGATTTAAAAGTTGAGCATTTAGGGCTTTTAAAGGAAACCTCCATATTCAGCTTTGACCCATTTTTTTCTGTGACCTCTATGAATGTAATAACTCAAATGACTCAGATTTGTGGTATGAGGTCAGAGTTATAGTAGCTGGCCAAGCTACAATTTCTCTTTAATCTGTCATAGTTACTGCAGTGGCTACAGCATGACAGTTCATGTTCCCTCATCATCCTCTCCACTGACCTTCATGTTTCATTTAGTGGGCCACCTCCTTCTCAGGGTTTATAAATATAATATATTGTCCTGCTGTTTATTTAAATGGATACTCTACAGTTAGAGTTTTGAACAAGATCCATAAATCTCAGTGATTTGCAGATATTTCTAAAGTTTATCCCAACAGAATTCTAAATCATTCTAAAAATTACACACTGTAACACATGTGGAGAATACCATTTCTTTTAAAAATAGATGATTTGTTTTATTTTATTTTTTTGGATACGTTTTTTTATCTCTTAAAATTTTCTGAAAAACTTCAGACTCCTATAAAACTATTTAAGGTGATGTTTAGTTTTTTTAGAGAAGGATTACAGTTAAACAGCTTGGGTTTAACAGCTTCAGGGCTGTTCAACTCTTGCCATCACGTGAGTACAATCTGTTGAAAAATACTGTTCTTTCAAATCTGTTCTCTTTCTGGTTTTAGATCTTGGCCTCTCACAGAGGTCTCTTATTTCAGAGCCAAATCTAAATCCCTGCCAGCTCAAACTATGAAGGCTCAAAAGCTGTAGGATTGCTCAAACTGGTTGAGATCTCAGGTAAACTCTCACACATTTATTAGATGGTCTCATACATGCTACTGACTAATATTCATTTTTGCTATTATTATCTTCAAACGCTGTTTTTAAAATGTGTAGATGATGCTCTTTTTGTCTTCTGTCTTTGTGAGGAGTTCTCTCCTCCTGTCTGATGCATATGCAGTCCCTGTGACTAATTCCTGCTGAACATTTATTCTGTTCCACTCTGGCTTCCCTGTCTGAAAAATATTCTCAAAGCTGTAAAAGAAGCAAATGCGATTGTGATTCTTTTTTCTTGGTTGTGGCATGACACTAATTTACTTCCCCTCTCATTTCCAAGGCAATTAGCTTTGAAGCTCCTCAGAAACTATTTTTGCACAAGTCGATAGCTAGCAGGCAAGTCAGAATTTAAGCTAGTCCGCTGGGCAACTTCTGATAAAAATATGAAATGTTGTTGCAGTGAGAAACAGAAATTTAAAGGACAAAAGAAAGCAAATGTCTTGGGAGATATCAGGGATAATATGGTATCTGACTGAACGTGACGTTCCTCTGCCTTCTCCCAGTGCTCCCAGTGCGATCAAGAAACAACCAATCAGAGCCAAGAGGCGGGTCTTAGCACAGTCAATCACTGTGCCTGTGGCACTGTTCATCCCCCCCCCCCCCCCCTCCCTCCTCTTGTGCTCTGCTACGCTGCAGCTCGCAAAGGCTAGGCTAGTTAGCATGGCCACTGATAATGACAGATAAACGGTTTTCCTGGAACGTTAAGTTGTTCTCCACCATTAGCACATTTAGCAACAAGTAAATGTAGTTGACTGACAGCACTAAGAGCTTCTAAAAAAATTTTCTCACTAAGTTTTCTGGCATTTAGGAAATAGAAATAATTTGGGTAATTCTAACTGATCTAAAATGAGAAAAGTTTGGTTTGATTTAATTTCAGACAGTGAGAAAAAAAATGTGTGAGTCTTTTTATTCTTTATGTAAACATATCTTTCAACTGTATCTATCTATCCAGCTATCCAGTCAGATTAAAAATATATGTTGAAAATAAAAACCTTTAAGTCCACATTTCTGTATTAAAACATTTTTTTTTTCATTGGTCTGATGTAATATTGTAATTTTAAATGTTTTCATTTGCATCATAATTAACTGATATAAAGTCTTGAAAACATCTGTCTGTGTTTAACTAATCTATATAATGTGTTTCATCTAGGGAATTGAGTTAATAAAATAAATTAACATTTCAATAATACTCTAATTTATTAAATGTGACTATATTAAACTGTTATTTTGGCAAAAACTTTCTTATCTTGAGGTGAAAAGACAAAGAACATTTTATTGCAAAATAATGCCATGAGTATGTCTTCTCTTAGCTTCTTTACCTCTCATATTTAGTATTCATATAACTGTTTTATGAAAATCTGAAGACTTGGTTGAAATAATGCTATCACTGTAGTCAGTTTAAATATGTAGTAAAAACTATACAATAATAAAAATAGAATCAGCAATAAACTGTGAATTTTCTATTGACGGTTAAACTCTTTATTTTCCTGGTAACCTTGTCATGGAAAATTCCTTGAAATATGTCTCTTGGGATTTGTTATAGCTGTCTGTTTATGCCACAGTGACCCTGAAAGTAATATTTTTAAGAAGCTTTTATTTTCGGTAAGGACAAAAGATGCAAAATAAAACAGTTGCAAGAGGAACTGTTCATCAGGACACACTCTCTTTGAAGGTGTTTTAACAAATCTGTTTCTGATTTGTTCACAAGTAAATGCGTCATCCTTTTGTAGAGAAAAATATGTTAAGTAGTGTAAAAACAGATAATATGAATAATTTTAAATTTTTTGAGAGAAAGAAAATCACTCTAATTTGGTAAAAACCCATACAATATTAAAGCAGTGCTTTGAAATTAAATTCCCCAAGGTTCACGTGGGTATTCATTCACAAAAAGGACACAGATTTCCTGATGTGGCCATCCTGTACGCAAAAAAGCATACACATAATTAAAACATTTATTGCAGTAGCTGTATACCTGTAGAGTAACAAGGATTAACTGTTTCAGTATTGGTGATGTCAAACACCCTCACAACTAATAAACATACTGCGATAAGCAAATCACTCCATCCCACTTAACATCTTTATATGGTGACATTAATGTGAAAGTGCTTTACAAATAGAACTACTCTTTATGCACAACTCAACTCTACCCACCACCCCATCTCAAAAAGAAAAAAAAAAAGACAAAAGTGACAAATTTAACTGTATAAGGTATATCATTTAGCATGCTTTTCCATTGTGTATTTGCCATCCATGCTGTGAAAACCAACCTTTTCAGATGGTGAAATGACAAGTTGTCTTGGTTGACACAGTCTGTCCATGCCTTTTTTTTATTCTGTGACTTTATCTTGCACTTTATTTCTTTAAATTTGGCAAACACTCAATGCATAAGGCATTTGATTATCAGACTGGATATTTTCTGAAGCCAACATGTTCTTGTCATTTGAATGAGCACAATTCAGTGTTTCGATAAACATCATGAAGGCACGGTGATTAAAGTGTTATCTTTACCTGTGTTTTCTTATGTATGGAAAATAATAGTCTGTGGAAATAATACATATATATATATATGTATATATATGTATATTTACATACATAGGTCAATAAATTGCAGGTACCACTGAGAGATCGCGCTCAGTTAAATCACAAATTGAAGAAAATCTATACAGTAAGATCAACCTTAGATAAAACATTTAGCCATTTACAAATATATTGCTATTTAATTGTACTAAACACTTTCAAAATCAGAGAGATTTTAGAGTTTTTCAGTTTTATAATGCACATGTTGAGCACTGACATCCTTCATGAAGCTTTTTTTTTGTTTGTTTTGTTTTTCTAACAAGAAAAAAAACTGATTTGCCTTTGAGATCTTGCAGTACTTGAATAAAATTTATATGGAATATAGGTAACAGTAAATTATGCGACAAGATTTTGTTTAAATAAAAATCCAGAAAAAACCAAAATGTTTTCTTGTTGGATAATATGGCATACTATACTGTAGATCTCTGTCCAGCTGAAATTCCCCAATCCTGATGAGAAGCCATTATAATGACAAAAGCCAAGAACTGTCCTACCCACTGTGAATATTACAGATACATGATTGTGGTTAATAAGTATTATTTACAAACACAGAGACAGTGACAGAATAAACAAGTGTCCACAAACAAGTGTTATAGGACCAACACTTTCTTGAAATATAATTAAAATTTTCTTTGATTGTGTTGATTAATATAGTCCCAAACAGCTCAATAACAATCACACCACAAAGATTTGTATATATTGATCTGCCAGTCATTTTCCCCCTCTTTTTCAGTTTTATGCAGGCCCTTCTTCCACATGTCCTCAAAAGAAGTGGACAGAAAAGGTTATTCGTGGAAAATCACAGCAAAAAAAAAAAAAAAAAAAAAAAAAAAAAAAAAAAAAAAAAAAAAAAAAAAAGCCTTGTATGAAGTTGTAGAAGCATTTTACTGTGGAGAACTAAGCATCAGCACTATTTTGATGCCGACATAGTACATGTGGCTATTAGACTGCAGAAGCATCAAATTAAGTTGAAAAAATGAGACAAGAAATAAACCAGTGAAACACAGGGTGAGCCCAGGTGAGATGCCTCACCTATTTACTCTGTCCAGATTTAAAGATTTCTTGCAGCAAAGAAAAGTCCGTTTTATAGCTGCTGGTCCTTTGGACTGTCTGGGCAGGATCCTGACTGGCAAGACTTCAGACTCACCAAAGGAATATCAGCCATGCTGCTGCTGGTGAAGTGTCCCTCTCCACTCCCAAACTGCTTCCTGTCGCCAAAATGCTCTGACCGTCCACTCTCATTTTTCCAGGTTCTGGACAGAGTGTGTCCATTGAGGAGTTTGTCCTTCTGACCCCACTCCCTCTGAGAGCTAAAGCTAGACACAGGTGACTTAGGATGCTGGTATGATCCTAACGTGGGGGGCATCCAACAGTTGTCTGAATGTCCAAGCACAAGGCACTCCTGTGTGCACATCTCTGTAGCTTCCACAAGCCCTCGCGGTCCCAGTGGTCCATCTGAAAAACAAAAGGCCAAAATCCATGTTGAATAACGCTACTAAGTGCATTAGGACATTTAGCTGTACCTGTTAATATATTTTACAAAACAGAGTATTCTGATTAGTTAAGTTAAGAGATGAAGAAAAAATAAGAAAGTTGGAGAAAAACAAGGCAAAGCACAATATATTTATCCCATCTTAAAATTAAAAAAAACAAACAAACAAACAAACAAACAAACAAAAAAACGACATTATAGCCAAAAATGGCCGAGACAGTACGAGAGTCAAGGGTTAAACTTAAATCAGACAGATGCTTTGGTGTAACCTTAAACAGTCAGTTCATCCTGGAAAACTCTCCAGTGAAACAACTCTGCAAAGAAAAGTCCTCTACAAAGATGTGAAAGACTCATTACCAGTTACTGTGAAGAACTGATGTTGTTGCATGGCGTAATCAGATAGTCATTAGGTTTATGGTGGAAGTAGTTTTTACATAAAACCAGAGTAGTTTGGATCACCTTTTTATAAATATTTAATATAAGTAATAAATAAAGAAATAAACAAAATAAATTGAAAACATTTTTTTTTTTATTTAATGAGGTTAACTGTGTCTAATATTAAAATTGTTTGATGATCTAAAACATTTAAATTTAACCAAAAAGCTAAAACAAATGAATTTGGGGGCTAAATGCTTCTTCACTGCACTATAAATCAGGAATCAGACATTCATACAAGAAACCTGCTGTAGTGTTAGAATTAACATATAGTTATATAGATTATAAAGATTGCTCAGCAGAGATCTCAGGAGCTATTGAAGAATGAAGACTGCAAAGAAAGGCTGTGATCATGTTCAGGATGTGCAGTGAAGAGCATGGAAACTACTTACAGACCTGCCATTTATGTGACATTTAGATTTTTTGCAATGGTAGATAAATAGCTACACTGAAAGCATCACAGCACTATGATGTCACTGATGGCATTTCCTCAAACTCACAACACTTGGAAAAGAATGGAACATGGATAGTTCATACATCAGAATATATCTGCATGCAGCATCAGTAATATTTTTGTATTAATTGTCAACTTGCAAAACTATAATGTCTGAATTTCACTTTGCTCTTTCAAAGCAACTCAGTGATTATTATAGGCACATTGTGCTTTCCTTTTTCCCTGGTGTGATAAACATGACCATTTGCAGGTAAACAATCAGTGCCCCAGTGGGCAGCTGAGAATAATTTGAATCAACCTTGTTCTCTTGTAATCAGCACATACCTTCTCATTTAGAAAATTTACAGATAAAACTTGATTAAACGATCACTTGAAGCAGTTAACTGACAGATTTCAAAATCTATACATGAACAGCATAAGTTTTGGTATTGTCAAGCATACCAGCAATTGTGCACAGAAATCTAAACTAAACAGACTGCTTAATAATAATTAGATTTTTAACTTTCATCACCCAAGTGTTGTATTAAGACAAATATTAAGACAATAGTAAACATGAAAAATGGACCATGTAATTTAAACCAAGACATATTACCTGTTTAAATGTGTCATGATTATTTAATAAAGCAATTTATTTGAAAAGTTTTAATTTTACCTGATTATATCCTCCCATTTGCCACACTATCAAAGAAATCTACAGTTTCCTTGAAGGACAGATATGATAAAATTGCAGCGTTCATGGGTCCAACTCCATACAGCTGCTCTGCACTCAGAAGACAAGATTTTTCAAACAAAGTCTTATTACTATACATCAGTTAACATTTTCGGTTTGTATTAGATTTACATAAATAGAAAGAAAGCAGATATACCAATATTAAGGTTTGTCATGTAATTCAATTAAAAATGAAAACATCTGGAAATTTAAAGCAGAGATTACAATCAAATGCCAATGCTTTGTTTATGGAAAGTTTAGACTGCTCAGTGATTAAATTAGGCTATCCTGGTGTAGCTTGGCCTGCTACTTCCTGTTACTCTCATTTCCATAATTCATTCACTGATGCAAAGAAATCAGATTTTTTTTCTCCCTTCTTTTAAAAAAAAAAAAAAAAAAAAAAAAAAACAAGAAAAAAAACAACTGTTCCAAATCCAAATTCTGGATGAAGCAATTTTTCAAGAAATCCCCACAGTTCTTAAAGAATCCATGTATGGTTCGTCCTTTGTTTTTTTCTGTTTCAAAACAAAATCACAAAAAGAAAATAACTGTGTTGTTTTTTTTTTGTTTTTCAGTTTTTAAAACCTAACTGAAAAAATGTAAAATCGAAAAAAAAAAAAAAAAAAAAAAATACACAATGTTTGATTTTTGCTTCAGCCAAATAAATCCAAATTAACATACAGTTGTTTTTTAAAAATATGTATTGACAGAAATGACGGAAGTCGCCAAAGAAGAAGAGTGTATGGGAGATTATTACACTTTATACTCTTAATTGCTTTCTTGGAATATTAAATCAATTTTGTTCACGGTATGATCATGAGCTCTCGATGAGGTGCGTCGACTCCCTCTAAATAAACACTTGAACGGTTTCCAAGGGAGACCGGAATCAACCCACCCTGCCCCCACCATACTCCCACCACTGCCAAACCCACACCCCAAGCAAGGAGCACCATCTATGGTTCGCTCACAGCTTTCTTGTACGTTATTGATCCAGACATGCTAAAGCACATCAGTGCACTGTGACTGAGACCCAATCGGTGACAGCTGATGGAACATAACAGTGGCATATATTTGAGGAGAACAGGTAGTAAAACAAATATGGACTTGGAGGGTTTCTGTTTGGAAGACGGGGCTTCCAGCTTTTCATAGAAACATGTCCAGAAATAAATTCAAATAAATTATGACACTTCCCTGTTTTGATAATAAGGTAACCAGATTGCAGATTAGTGGATGACAGAAGTCTCCAGAACATGTGTGGAAAAGTATATCACTTGCTTTCGCCTGGACCTTGCATGAATAAATGGCCATGTTCTTTTTCGGAAGTACACTGGCACCCAGATCCCATGACGCAAATTTCTGCAGCAGCTGGGAGAGGAGCTTCGTGCAGAGTTTGGTGGAGAGACAGTCAATCCTGGTGGAACAAGGTGCTAATCTAAGCCATCGGGAATCAAACATGTAACAGGCTCCAGAGGAAATGCCAGGTCAAGAGAAGCAGCACTAACAAAATATCTACTAAATATAAAGCTCATATTTGTTTTAACCATTAAAATAAAAAAATAAATTAATTAATTAAAAAAACATACTCTTTTTTTAGTTTTGGAATTGTAGTTTTTTAAATAAAGTTTTAAAACAAGAAAACCACCCGATTTTTCGTTTTTTTTCTTGTTTTATTTTAAAACAGAAAAACCAAATGAACCATATACGGATTTTAAAGACTCATGACATTTATGAAGAGTTTCTGTAAGGTTTTACATAATGTTAATGCACTGAGACAGGCTCTATTTACCAAAAAGAAGACTTAGGTCATTTGGTGTAGAAAATCTAATTCCCCTTTTAGTACAGCTGAAATTTATGGTTCTTTTGCTACTCACAGTCACTCTGTAGTGAGGAATTTGAGCATCATTCTGGATAGTAATCTAAAGCAGGAAAAATGAACAAATGTTTTTATTAGGTCCAGATTTTTTCCAACTCATTGCTAAATTGAAGCCCTATTTCTCCTTTAAGGATCTCAACATGGTTGATCATGCTTTTAAACCTCTTTCTCCTGAGCTATTGCAATTGTTTATATGTTGGTCTAGAACAGTCATCCTTGCAGTGTTTACAAATAGTTCATTATATTACTGCTCATCTTTTAGCAGATACAAAGAAGCATGATCACATAACTACTATATTAAAATCTCTTCATTGGCTTCCTCTCCACATATATATTTCATATATATTTGTATTTTTATTAACTTTTAAAGTATGAAATGGTCTAGCCCAATTTTATCTTTTAGATCTACTCAACATCCACACACCTTTGAGAACACACCTGTCAACCAGCAAGACAGATTAACACATATAAACACGGAATGATACTTCAACTGTTGATAAGGTGCAGCTGGGGATGACATTGTGTACCTGCTTGACAAACAAACCTGTACTTTTGAGCCAGATATTGTATTGTCCAAGCTATAACCAAGAACTAAATTATTTAATGACTTTTGAAGTATATTTAAAGAAACTTGACCAACATGAAAGCCATGCCAGTAACTCTTTTGTATCTTTGCCCTTTGATGATTTAGATTTTATTCCACTGCCTAATAGCACCAGCACACTGCAGTGGATGTTCATCAAATTTAATACTGTTTTTCTCAAATGACAACGACCAACAGAATTTCTGCATCTTTGATTTGCTGAAAGTGACAATGGATTATTCATTTTCTAAAGTTTGCACAGTGTGTTTGAGCATAAATTTGTTTTTGGGAAGTGAAAATGTCAATACTAATGGGAAAACAAGCATCAGTTAATTTCTTAATCTCTATCATTAATACAACTCCAATACCAAAATTGAATTAAAATAATACTATTTGTATTCATGTCCAAAATAAAACAATAAATAACTATGTCTTACAGCAGCTCTTCACTAAAGACATATCATCTCCTTTTTCTACACCTTGACAAAATGGTTTACAAATTGTTTAGTGATGTTTGTCTGTGCATGGCCTGTTGCTAATAGCTCCTACATTATAAAAAGCAAATTCTTCCCTGAACACTTCCACACACATACACACACTTGACAGGCACAAGCAAATAGCCTGTGGCTGGTGTTTGGTGCAGAGCCCCTGAGTGCTTTAAATAACATTGAGGCACAGGTGTTGAGGAATGCAAGGGATTCAGTTGTGTGTCAGATGGTGCTGACTTTTGCTTACAGCGCTGTGCAAATAATGCAGAGGTCTACAAAGACAGATACCTTAAAGACAGAGAAACCATTAGACTGTCTCATGATGCAGTGCTATTAGGATATGCTGGAGGCTGTCTGGTTTTAATTCTGCAGGAACTGTGGAATAAATGTGAGCCATGAGGAATAGCCGCCTAATGATGGACACTTTGACCAAGCAGCATTACAAAAACCTTTCTTTTTGTCCTCCTACTCAGCGTCAACAGATCACAGAGGTTAGAGAGAAGGAGGAAAGGAAGTTCAATGCTGACCAGAGGATGTTTGCAACTGTAAGGGAGTGTACTTGCTTTACTCTTCTGGCTATTACTAATGAGATAACGTTTGGCTAATTAATTGGATGCACACTATCAGCACTGATGTGCCAGTCCCACACCAACAACAGCCTTCAGAAAGTCAAGAGGGAATAGGAAGTGGGGGTGTGTGAAAGTGATTGAGTGTGGGGGGGATTTAGCGTCCATAGGGCTTGTTTATTTATCCATGCTGTTAAGCATGCCCAGATGTTGTTATTTGGGGATAAATGCGGCTTTGTTTTAGTCCAGCACTGAGGCTTAAAAGTGCCATACCAATGTCTCCAGCTGGTGCTCAAAAACCCTCTAGATACATCTGGCAGATTAATGTTTCATGCCTTAAATCTGCAGTAGGTATTCCTTGTGATTGTTTGATTCTTCTCAGTACAACCTAAACACATATGAAGCCAATCCATTACCATGCACACCACGGCATATAATGATATACCCTATTATAACTATGCCCTGCGAATAGATCTGGTTCACACCAGCAGCACAGATATCACAAACAGCTTGGGGAAAATGTGTGAGCAGTGCCCAACAAGGCATAGAATTACATCTCTATACAGCTTTGCAAAAAAACAAACAAAAAAAAAACCAACCAAAAAGCAGCCTGTGATCTACAGTAAAGGTGATCTGGTGTTAGATTGATATAATAGTGAGCGGAGCAGAACAGAGCAACATGCTGGATGCATTCTCCTGAGAATAGCAGTCTGGCTGATGGATCCTTTCTAGTGCTCCCTTTGAGGCCAGGCAGCGGCTTCTCATGAGAGGACATGAAGGGCAGGAGGGAGTCAAAATAGAAAATGAAGACAAAGCTTGAGTTTCAAAATAAAGGGTGGTTAAGAAAAAAAAGGATTTAAAAAGAAGAAAAAAGGGAAAGTGAAGTTAAGAAAAACAGAAAACATTAAGCGTGTTGAGAAAGAATTTTCATTTACATAATTTCCATGATCACAGATAAATATTACTGGATTAGACCTCACTCAGTACTATTCTTGGATCAAATTGTAATTTAAATATTTAAATGAATGTACTCTTTTGGAAGCACACTTTTTCAGGGTTGAAGGTAAAACATTGTCTGTGACAAAATACTTGGTATTAATGGTTATGTGTTTCTTGGCAATATTTCTCAAAAAACTGATTTGAATTTTCAAGCCTTTAACTTTTATCAAAACATGATAAATAAATGAGATACACGTGAATGTATGTCTTCAAAGCACATGGGAATTTACATACTAGCAAATATTTTGCTGCAAACTGTATTGCAATGTTTTAGCATTAATACTGCACTTTTGACATAAGAAACATTTCACAATAATGTGTGGAATCATGGCGTTTCGACTAAATAGCCGAGTGTGGCAGTTTTTTTTATTTATTAACAATGAAGATGATCCGTTGATTGAAAATATCAGATAATGCATCCATCCAATGTCTATCTCCAGCAATCATTGGAGCGAGAGGCAGGGTGCACCCTGCACAGGTAACATTAAAAACTAACATACTTCTATAAGGATTGTTAAATGAACTTTTTCAATGATATATATTTTTTCTCTGTTCACATTCCTGTATACAGTAAATCAGTCAAAGTAAGGCTTTCCTTGAATCAGCTATCACACTATTTCCTGTCTTGCTTTGTATGCTACCGGTCCAAAACAAACATGTTATGAGCTTCTAAATGTGAGGAAATGAAATGCATTCTGTGAAACAATTATTTCCGATCATGTCTTTAAGATATGTGGGTCAGCTTTGAGGTGTTATGGGGTGAAGATTTTAGAATTCATAATGTTGTACCGCATCAGGATGAATGACGTCACTTTCATTTTTTTAATCCATCCATCCATCCATCCATCCATCCATCCATCCATCCATCCATCCATCCATCCATCCATCCATCCATCCATCCATCCATCCATCCATCCATCCATCCATCCATCCATCCATCCATCCATCCATCCATCCATCCATCCATCCATCCATCCATCCATCCATCCATCCATCCATCCATCCATCCATCCATCCATCCATCCATCCATCCATCCATCCATCCATCCATCCATCCATCCATCCATCCATCCATCCATCCATCCATCCATCCATCCATCCATCCATCCATCCATCCATCCATCCATCCATCCATCCATCCATCCATCCATCCATCCATCCATCCATCCATCCATCCATCCATCCATCCATCCATCCATCCATCCATCCATCCATCCATCCATCCATCCATCCATCCATCCATCCATCCATCCATCCATCCATCCATCCATCCATCCATCCATCCATCCATCCATTGTCTACACCTGCTTATCCTTACAGGGTCACATGGGGGATGGTGCCTATCTCCTGTTAATGCGTGAGAGGCGGGGTAAACCCTGGACAAGTTGTCAGTCCATCATAGGGCAACGCAGAGACATATAGGACAAACAACCATGCATGCAAATACTCACACTAAAGGATAATTTAGAGCAACCAATTAACCTAACAGTCAAGTTTCTGGACAGTGGGGGTAATACCCGGACAGAACCCATGCATGCACAGGGAGAACATGCAAGACATATGAATGATAAACTGACCATCAGGGACCTAAGGTTTGATAGTCTTTGATAGTTCCCAAGAGATCAAATATTCATTGGCTGTGTAAATCAGAAATCATGTCATGATACCATTGGTTTAACAATTTAGCATGTAAGGATAAGAAAATCTTCACCAGTGCTGACAGACCATATGCATACTGTAGCACAATATTGAGTAAAAATTAAGCTTTGTGGCACACGTGTGGTTATGTGGGATCTCAGACTTGCTTTGTTCATGCTATAATCTTTTTTATGTTGTTGAAAAATCCATGGCTGATCGTGATCAAATTGCATATGCTACAGTGTCAAATTCAGAGAGAGTCAGTGTTGGAACATTATTTAAATAAGGCAGCATATCTTCCAACACCCGTAACATATGGAACTTCTCTATTCAAGGTCCCACATACCTATATTTATTGGTATGTGGTTTACTAGCAAAGGTGCAAGTAACCCAGACTAATCAAAGTAAAACAACTGGGGTGCATGTCAGCTCTGCTGCATGTCATTTCTCTCAACATCACAAGGTTAGTAAAATGAACTTTACTTTTCATGCCCTCTCACAGTAATAGGGTTTTTGGTGATGAAGGCATTCAGTCATTTTTGCTTTTTCCAAAACCGAAAAAGAAGTAGAGGGGAACATTTTTTTTGATTGCTGGAGCAAGGTAAACTACTACCTTAATGGTATAAACAATTACAACTCCTTAAAGTACCTACAGCATGTCAGCCTACTTCTCTGTAATATTTTGTAATAACTCAGTTGGAGCCAACAGATTTAAAAAAAATATTTCAAAGACTTAAATAATTATTTTTATCTCGGTTCAGGATAGCAGAACAGATCTGAAGTAACTTCCAATAGCCCAAAATAAAATGTAACATTCAAATGAAGTTCAGTAACAGTATTGTCAAAGTGTGGCGCTACTAACAAGGGTCACTGAATGCACCAGTGCACAGTGACACATTACACTTGTACAAACACAATGTATTAGAAAAAAAATGACTAGGTGGTTTAAATGAGCACAAACTGGTAGAATTCAATAGCTGGAACAGAACACAGGCCAAACAAGGAAAAGAACCAAAGCGATGATGTGTAATTTATTCCACATCTGGTAACTTAATCTATTCACTGCTTTTCTACATTGGGGCAATCTCTACCAGTTGGTGAGTGAGAGGTGGGCCAGAACCTAGTCCATCAAAGTGTATGATAACATAGTGAAGTAAAATAAATAAATAAATAAAAACATTGTGAAGTTTAACTTTGCTGATAATAAAGAACACAAGCACAATGATGGGTAGACTATGTAATTCTGCTTCTTTGGTGAATGTGAAACACTTCATTTTGGAAAAATAAAACACTGCAAAGAAAAAGGGTATGAAGAGTAGCCTTGATTAAAAAGCTGTGAAGTATTTCCCTCTCACCAGGAGGGAAAGGCAAAGAGGTTTGGGACAACTTCAAAAAAAAAAAAAAAAAAAAAAAACTGTTCTCCAAAGCATCTTCCACTGCATCTACAATGACATACGAACCATCTTCCTTTTTGCTTCAGCACAGACACTTTTGCCAACAATTGTCTGTGTAATGCTTTCCAACCAAACAACCACAGCCTCCACCAAATAAGATGGAGGAGTGGAAAAATGTTTGTACTGCACTGCAGCAGAAGCTAAACAAGTCACCATGGACTATTCACTACAAAACTTCAAAACATTTTTAGTCTTGTGCTGTATTATTTTCCTGGAGACATGTCTCTGCATGACATGAGCTGACAGGTATCACAATTTTCATTGTAGCCAAGTTGCATTGTACATTTTTGGATCTAACAGTGGTTTTGGGAACAGTAAATAATCCACATACATTTGCTGTACTGCTGCTTTCCTTCAGGTAAAAGCTTGGTTGAACAGCACATAAAGATGATACCACAGAATGTAAAACACCAGCCTCACAAAGGCACATTATAGAATATCACTGCTTGCATTAACTATTATATTCAGTTTGATACTGTGGATAATCCATACAACTATTTTTTTTTACTGTAGGATTAAAATAAAAAATTAGCTGTTATTAATGAGTTTGTTTCTGTTTAACTTCATTATCACAATGATGACTTATCTGTTAAATGCAATATATTTTAAACACCACATACCATTTATCTTAGGCAAATAGATATTTTTGAGCATTTTTATTGATTTTAACTAGTGGTTGCCCAATACCGATACTGGTATCGGGCCCAATACCAGCATCAAGTACTCATACTCTTTTAAAGCAAGCCGATACTCCAAACTGATACCACGTTTCAGCTGGATTTTCTGCCTGGGCTGCGCTACCGTGCAACTCATTGGCTAAACCACACTTTATACCAGGTGTTGGTGGTAATACAATAATATGTTTTTTGCTGATCCTCAAAAAACAAAAACAAAAAATAAAACAGATGCAGATGGGAGAAGTTAGATGGCTAGAGGGGGTGAAAATGTACATAGCAGCAGAGGTCGCGATAAACTTTTTCTGTTGTCCGTCATTTTGACTTAACTATGTCAAAAAAAAATCCCTCCATAATCTATTATTACCCATCAATTTTTAAAATGATAAAAATAACATTTAATAGCGTTTCATTTTCATCTGTTTAATTAATATTCAACAAGCTGTACAGATAATCCACATCGTGATCATCATCAAGTTGAATACATTTAACTTTTTCTCTGTAGTGACAATGTTTTTAAAGGTAACATTTCACCTATTTAAGTGATCAGAAGTTAACAAGACTCTCTGAACGCTACCTGATCCCGCAAACAGTCCCCTCAGCGACAGTATAATCCCGCAGCGTTGTCAGATGCACTAGATGTGCTCCAAAGCCTCTTGTCCATAACTCCTCAATGCGCTGCTGTCAGCTCTCAGATAGTGTCCAGATCAGAGGTGATTCTCTGACAGAAAGTTTTCTTATACTGATTGATTTAATTACTTCTGCAATTTTCTCTATGAGTATAGTTGAAACTGTGTGTCAGCACCAAGTGGTCAGGTGTGTGTAATCTGTCAAATTGAGGGATGGCCATCAATTTTTCTGTCACCGTTGAAAAAAATAATTATAATTACACAATAAAAATAATTATTAAAAATAAATATTCAGTTAATGTGACTCCTGGTTTGGATATATTTCAAGGTAAACATAGAGGATAAACAAGCAGACTGTCCTGTGTGCTTGCTGTCAAGAGGAGGGGAAGAGGGGATGGGGGGCAAAATACTATTTTAATTAAGCTTTTACTGCTTTTGTTTTTAGACCACCATTAGAGTAAGCAGTGTAACTTCTCCCGTTTTAAGCTTTTGTCATCTGGGATGTGTGATTAATGGGAGGGGAGCAGGGTGAAGCTGGGTGCGCATTTATTGCAGCACTGCGCTTGTTACAGTCTAATGAACATCTGCACCTTTCTTTCTTTCCTTCCTCAACAGGGTAAGCTGCCTCCTCCTCCATTTAGAGTATAAGTAGAATATCACAAATTTATTGCACATTCTCTTTTGGCTTTGTATGTATTGCTTATTAAATGCACCACTGAAGCCTCAGCCTTTCTGGACCATCAAACAATTAATTTTGGCCTGAATTTTGGCTCGGGCTATGGATGTAAACTCCAGCGAAAAATGCATCTTTTAACAAGTAATTTGATAACCTATTTGAAGACTAAACAATCTGTATGTTATGCTCTATTTATGATTTGTTAACCAGTCAGATAGACTAGGCTTAAAAAGAAGAGCCACCCTGATCTAAATAAAATAATTTTGTTTTCAAAAGTTGTTGCATGAAGTATAAGTGGGATTTGTTAATTACTAGGTATCGATACTCAGTATGGGCTAGTACCTAAACTGAAGTATCCGTACTCGGTCTGGAAAAACTGGTATCGGGACAACCCTAATTTTACCACTGCACTTTAATTGTAATTCTCATTTAAAGCTGAAATAGATATCTTTTATAAAAAATATGTTTTTTTTTTTTTTTAACATATTTGTTGAAACTGTCACTATGTCCTGACAGTATAATATGACACAGATAATTTGTGAAAAAAAAATCGAGCTCATCTGGCTCTTTCCTGTGGTTCTGCTGCAATCTTAAGAAATACACAGTAAAGGTGGACGCTATGTCTCACACTCTCCCCCGCACAGCGGGTACAAGCTCAAGATTGCTGCAGCTGTGCTAATGGTGGAGAAACAACCTAACGTTACAGGAAACCTGTTTATCTGCCGTCATCGGTGGCCATGGTTACTAACCTGCATATTCACGGCAGGCTTCGCTGTGGGGAAGGCGCTGTAGTCCAACACAGAGCAAGGGTGAGGGACTGAGCAGCACGTACACAAGCGTGATTGACAGAGCTAAGACATTCCTCCGAGCTCTGATTGGTTGTTTCTGACTGGGAGTGGTTTATTTCTGTAAGCAGCAGCTGGACCACTGGGAGGAGGCAAAGGAGGTTGATTTGTTTCATATATTATCTGTCTCATATTCTACTGTAAGGATATAGTGACACTTTTAACAAATATGTAAAAAATATATTTTCATAAAAATTACCTACTGCAGCTTTAAACATAAAATTTTTCTCTGCAGGATGGAACAGATAGACTAGTGAACGAAAATACACTACTGTTTAAGCACAATTTAAGAAGCAAGCTGACACAGCGTTGTGCAACTGTTTCTTCCCATAGACCATCAGAGCCAGAGACCTAAAAAGGCTCAATAACCTGATAAAGAAGGCTGGTTCTGTTCTGGAGACGACTGTGGAACCTCTGGAGATGATGATGCAAAGAAGGATTTTGCATAAAATTAAGAAAATTATGGACAACCCTGACCATCCTCTTCATGAGACTGTCACTGGAAAACAGTCTCTTCAGTCAGAGGCTTCTTCAGACTGGTTGTAAAACGGACCGCTACACAGCCATCACAGTCTATAATAACTCCTTAATTAAATGAGTAACATCAACATTTAATTTCCCTTTGGGATAAACAAAGTATTTTTGAATCGATTTTGTATTTGAATTTACTTTTCTTTAATTGAAAGAGTGTTTTTTGGGTATCTTATGTATCTTCTTGTGAAAGTAACAGCGTTGTTCTGTTTTTATTGCGTTTTCTTTAAATTAAGAATAATGTGTAAAGTAAGATACATATAAAAGGAAGGGGGTATGACCAAATAACTTTATACTTCTGCCTACCTCCTTTTCAAACAAATGAATTTGTAAATATGCATCATGGAGTATGACTTAATATGAATATGCATATTTTTCAAATAAACAAACAAAAAAAAAAATCCCAAAACATTGTGACAAATGATTTCACCACCATCTCTTTTCTAATTTGATTTTTAACAGATTGCATTGATCTTTGCACTTTTCTATAATTATTATAAATGATGATAAAAATAGGAAGGGCAAATATGACAAAAACTCACACATTAAGGGATGACAGCTGTCCTTACACTTAAAAGAAAGTGTAAAACCAAAACATATAAATTGTCACTACCAGTTCACTTTTGTAAAAATTGTGTTTATAATACATAAGTTAAACAAACAAATAATAAACAAAAATAGTAACACCTTGATAGATTCTAGTATCAGTCAATTTGACTGCTAAACACATTTTAGCATGACCCTTTCAATTGGGGTTATTGATGTAGCTAAAGTAACATGAACAGAGAACAATTGTGTTGATTTCAAGAAAAAGGTAATAGTGCAGCATGACTGTAATATTTATTTCCTTAAATCTAAAATATACTCACAATTTTACCATCTAAATGGAAGAATATAAGAAAAGTATCAGTGTTGTTCAGTATCTGTACAACTCTACCATTTTTCTATTGTCACTGTATATAGCTTGAAATTTTAATGCTCTGAGACATGCACATCTTGTATCTTTTTAATTAACCAATTCAGTTGCACATTCCTCTGGATTGGAGTATTTTTTACAACTACACAGTATCCATGTTGAAATTTTGTCTTATTGTACAGAATTTTTTCTATTCTTTATTCTGTTTTATATATATTTTATATTCTTTGTGTGAATCTGTTTTCTGTTATTGCCTGTCACTGCCACTTTGCTGCTGTTGCACAGAAATTTCCCTATCGTGGGACAATAAAGGCTATTTCTATTCTATTCTATTGTATTCTATTCTATTTCAGTTCAGTTGCTTCCCAGTGAATCACATTACACCAAGTCCTTGTGATTCTGTTTGTGATATGGCTGTTTGTATTATACAAGTATTGATTTTTTTTTTCTCTGAGAGAGATAAGATGTCAAGACATTGTCACTTATGACTTGCTATTAAATTGCTATGCATGAATTGCAATTTCATTAACTCAGGCAGAATTATGTTGCAGACTGCTGAGAGCCATTTAAAAATAACCGCAATAACGAATTAAATGCAATTAAACCATTTTCTTGAAGTAGACTTTGTTTTTTTCATGTTTTGAGATAAGGTTTAAATTTAACATGAGTTTAGAATGACTTTACATTAACTAAATTAAATAAATTAAATATTGGATGTGCTAAAACTGATTAAAAAAGAAAAACACAGTAATACCAAAGTCATTGTTACCACTAAATGCATTTTAAATGCATTTTAAAGCTAAAATATTTAACCTCCCTTGTGTGATTGCATTTTTTTACTCTAAGTCATTATAATTTACTTATTTAAAAATAACATATAAGTAAAGGGATCCATTAAAACAACACAATTATTTATGCAGACTCTGTCAATCTTTACAGTAAGATCCTCATTCCTCTGAAAATTTCAGTGTTTCTTTGTCCTCTTTGTTCTACATTTATAGCTGTTTTTGCAAAAAAACAAAAACAAAAAAGTTTTCAAGAGATGCTTAGCCACTATGTGCTACCTTGTTGCTTGCCACAATTCATGAAGTATTTATGGCTTAGAAGGTATAATTAGGTCTATATAGGCCAATTCTGCACAGACATGCATGCAAACTGAAAATTGAGTGCAGCCTATATATGTAAGGTGTACCACTGAGACTTGCAAGCACAAGGTTTCAACAATAGGTTTCCTCTGTCTCTACATTAAATTCCCCATCTGAGCTTACAAGTACTCGTATTAATAATGTTGAATTACACTGTCTGTGACTATATAGCCATGCATTAACATGTTATTACTGCTAATGAGTACAGCAGCATGAACATAACATCTTAGACCAAAAATTGTATGAAAGTGTGGCAATGCCATAAATTTGATCTTAAATTTAGTGTAAAGTTTGCATCTTTACAAACCAGTCTTTGATGAAAGACTGCGACATCATAATAAAAGCTCAAAACTAAAAGAAAACAACATTAGGTTAAAGATAGGGTGCTAGGTTTTCATAAAATTATTTTAATGTTGTAAGAAGGTACGCTTTGATAAGGCCCAAACAAACAACAAACACCATGGTATACAAATAAATTGATATATAATATCAATATATATTTAAATGATGTATAAATAAATTAGATTATCACTGAAAAGTTCCTTTATTTCAGTTACTCAATTTACTAAGTGAAACACAATATTTAGATTAATAACACAGACTGATTTTTTTCAAGCCTTTCATTTCTGTTAATCATAATGATATTGCTTAAATTTAATGAAAACCTAATATTGGACCAATAAAAAAGGGCTATTAATGCAGAAATGTAGGATTAATTAAAAGTATGTTACCTGTTTAAAGGTTGTTGTTTTTGAAAGGCACTTTTTATCTGAAAAATGAGCCTTATCAGAATACATGTTCTAATTTATTAAACATAACCGTACACATAAAATATAAACTGAAGGAAGCATGGCAGGTACAGTAACTGCTTACTGGCAGAAAAACATGGAAAGGGTAATGGAAAAGAAATAAAATAGTGAGCGGTGAAAGCAGTACAGAATGGATGAAATGGAGGCACAGATACATTGCACAGTGAGGCAGTGACAGAAAGATGTAACTTTCTGTGTTGATGATTACCTTGAGCCCCAAGGAATCAGATCAGATAATAAAACAGACCCTTGTTATTCCCCTGCGAACTCTGTAATTGCAGTCCTGAAGTGTATCTCCTCTGTTAATAATTGTAATTTCAGACCAGGCTCTGCCTACATACATTTATTCATAATTACCTTAGGGAGAGGACAGTGTCATGCTGTCTAACAAAAGTGTGCCAAAATAAATTGATGAAAGGAATGTTTGAAAAATTACTTTAAGGTCAGACATTTTTCAATTTGGTAAAAAGCATTAATAGAATATATTTTGATATTTAGAGTTCTTGAAATCATTTTACTAAAGGTACATGAATTATAATATATACATAGTAAGGGAGAAGACTGCAGGACTGTAGTGTTTGTTTCATTAACAGTTTACTGGTACTTGTTTTTGGTCTCTCACAGCTTAGCATGTGTTGTGCAGTTCACAGTGATATCTTCTGTTAAATATGGCAATGTGTCAGAATATACACATTGCTCAGGAATTAAATTGGCAATGACAGAAAAGTTAGCACCTCTTCAATCGTGAGAAGCATTTGCCTCTATTGGAGTGGTGTTAACATGTTAACAAAAATTGGCAGATATACATTTAAAGATACTTACATTCATAAGTGTCAGTGTTCATTATGGAAAAGAACAAGTTGAAAAACACTGTTAGTAGTTCACATACAAAGGATAACTATGGGAAAAATTTAATATGACACAACCTCACCATGTATTTACATTTAATGTGAGGAGATGTCTAATACCTATACATCACGTCTATGAAAATGTGTCAGGAATTTATGCATTCAGTACAAGTGTTGGTTTTGAATAAGAAGTTCAATGGAAAGAACTAAAAATGAAAGGAAAACCTATTAATAAAAATAGGAAACATCCATATGCATAATTTCACTTTCTGAGCTGGTTGGTATACTGGGAGGAAGTAGAGGTTAGGGTCTGGCAGAGACCCCTGTTGGGTGCAGGTGGCAAATAACTTCTGTCAGCCAAGTAATTAAGTGTCCATCACATCTTTGCAGGAGGGCTGTGAAATCCAGAAGCATCTTCCAGTCTCCATCTGTGAGACGAACTTGAGCTTCAATATGCCTCAACATACAACCACTATATCTATACCATGTGAAGAAAACATTTTTTAACTGACGCAATTAAAATATTAAATTCTTACAAAAACATTTAGCAGATTTACGATTGGAAAAAATGTTTTAATAAAATAGTAGACTTTAGAGCATGTAAAAACCTAATCTATAAAGTATGTAAACAGCATATTTATTTCTGCAGAAAAAACAAGTACACAGAAGAAAAAAAACTGTTAAAAAACTGCTATGCAAATCATGGCAAAATTGAAAAACAACTTAATTGAAACTAAGGTATAACAGCACGAGCAAAATAAATAAAATCAATCAATAAAAGAAAACATTAACTGGTCTAAACCCAGTGGGGTAGAAAATACATAAACACACAAAAACAAAATACAGAAACGAAAACTGCACAACTTGCCATCTGTGAAAAGGTAAGGTGGGGTGGGGGGGTTAAGAGCTTCTCAACAACCAAACCATCTTTCCCAGATAAATAATTCAAAATGTTAAGCTATGTATTTAAATGAAAAAAAAAAAAAAACAGTTCTTATGGATATGTGTTAAAGATTTTCAACAAAAATAAACATTTTGTACACATAAAATACTAAATGTTAAAACTGGATTTTAGACATCTCATCAGCCTGAAAATCCTATGTAGGATTTTTTTCAGTTTTTTTCTGTATTTTACATCCCTTTATTATTATTTTTTCCTCTATGCCTTTTAAAATAGAAAATCACCACAGATGTCTACTTGCAGGTTGGTTACAACATTGCTTTGGCAGGTCAAGCATTTGTTTTTTATATGCAAGTATGGCATATTAATTTCACAACATGTGTGAAAGTAATTTGTTGTTTTTGAAGATGGCAGCAATTAATCTCTCAAATGACCTAGCTAGATTAAATCAGAAGAAAGTGAGGATGCTATGAAAATAAATGCCAGCATTAGGGTAGAAATTACATGATGACCTTACTGAACAATGATTTATGGATTCCCCGGTCAAGCAATTACATCAGGTGATACCTTTGAAATTTCAAACCATGAAAATTAAATTTGCTTCTTTGCAAACTGTGCACTTGTCAAGGACATTTAGACTACTGGCTACATTGCAATCATCCTCTGTAGTCACATTTCTCTTGGAAAATTTCACAATACCGACAGGAACAGAGCAAAATGTTTCACAAAAACTAAACAAAGTAGGACTGCATTTATAAACTTCAGGTCTCTTGGAAGAAAGTAAAACTCCAACTGATTTCAACATGACCATTTAAAACAACAGTAAGTATTTATCTTGTGAAAAGAAATAAAAACAATTGCTTTTCATTATGTAAAAAGTCACTATCTAAAATAATAAGCAGTGGTCTTTCAAAGCACATATTTGTTTTTCTCTGTTTGGCTTTGACATTTAATTGTGCTAAAGCACAGCTCATTCTAAACTTGGAATTTAGTTGGACATGTGTAAATCAGATCTTGTATGAAAGGGTAAGCCTATTTCTGTCAAGGCCACCTTTTCCAATCCAGAGAGTCTCTCATGATAAGAAGAATTTAAGGCCTTATCTCATCACTATGCACCTATTTCAGTAGTTAGTGTATTTTTGATAGTACCTAAAGAGGTATTGTACAGATTTTGAAAGAAAAAAAAGTGAAATTATAACAGGAAAATGGAACTGAAATCCTGCCTAAGGCTGCTATTGAGGGGCAGAATGATGGGGGGGGGAAATAGTGTGGTTGTTCCTGTGACAAATTAATTGCTTTGTGCTTTAAAGTAAGCAATGAGGCAAACCACAGAATGACACTGAGGTAATGTTCAGAAACTTTTTTTGTCAGAAAATAATATCTACTGTTCTCCTTATTTCCACACTTGGGGGTACAACCAATCAGCGCCAAGGAAAATAAATGGTTCTTCTGGATTGGCTGCTTTGCAAACGCTAGTCAATAGTGTGTCACGTAGTATTGTGCCATGGTATTTCAGCTTCCCATGCTGCATTGTCTTCCAAATATTTTAGACATGCTCTATGAAAAAAATCCACAAAATTATTTCCATGAATAATTTTGAGTTACGGTCCACAAAAAAAAAAAAATCAGCAAATAGGTGAATCTGTGAAAACTGGGAATAGGTGGGGGTCCACTGTATTGATTCTTCTGGATTGGGAGTGATATTTACAGCATGCTCCTAAAGTCTGTCCTTTATGTATACAAATCTAACAGGAATGGGCTGTGAGTGATTATCCATCGTTACTTCTTATAATTGGACTGGTTGGACGATTTCATATTTCTCTCTATGATGTAAGAATGATAAGCTACTGTGATCAGTTTAGTTTAGCTTTTGTTTTACATGCCCCATATTGGTCTGCACTGTCCTTTGAATCCAACTTCTATAGGCATGTCTCCCTGATTAACGGAGGAAACAGATTGCTTACAGTATAGCTTATAAAACTGTTCAAAACGGGTTTGTTGGCAACACTCAGCTGCTGAAATACCAAATAGCAAGTAAATTTTAAGTGGCACTCTGTCAAGACCAATCCCTCCAGTGCACCCAGTCACTGGACATTTGATGAGTTGCTTTGTCTGTTCCCCTCTCAATGTCAAAAAATCAGCAGGCATTCTGACTCCCTGATGGGGTCAGAGACCTCTGCCGCTGTGAGAGGGTGACCACGTTGATTCGAGGACACACTGTCATCACACATGGTTATATAGGCTTACATTTCCTGAGATACAACTGAAACTCCATGAGTCAGTGACAAGCATGGTAAAAATAAAATAAATGAAATGTACACAAGATTATAACATTTAGCGAGCAGACAAGTGGTGTCATTGCTATGAACGTCTGTGGTTATTTTTATCCAACATTTGGATCCTGTGACACATTGAATAATTCAAATCTGAATTCACTGACAAAGGAGTAGAAATGAAAGAAAGACTGTATAGGGCAGAAATGGTGCCAGAGGCCTCATCATTTCATTTCTTTTAGCCCATCTGTAAATGGCATGCATTTTAATCCTTTTAATTATGGTTCCTCACTACAATTACCTCAAATTAAATTACTTTGCAAACCTCAGAAGGATACATGGCGAGCTGAGAAGAAGTGGATCCTTCTGTCAGGGATTTAACCTCGGTTTCTGCGTGACACACTTAGCTGTCTCCCCCACCTTGTAAATCCGATGCTATATTAAACTGAAATATTGAAAATACCCAAAACCTCATACTGTACCCATTCTGCAACCCAATCAGGCCTCAAACCCATCTAAATCCCCTCTTTCCCAGTCTGACTGCATTCACTGGGCTACAGAGATTACTGCAAGGAACCCTGCCTGGCAGGCATGCCACACTTAAATAATCTCTGGGTGAAATCCCAGTGTTAATGTGGGGTTTCTGGATCATGGCACTGCAGCGTTTTGTGGTGCTCTATGCCACGCTGGTCTAGTTGCAGATGACAGCGTGCACCAGCAAGTGAAAGATGTATTGGGAGAGGGGGAAACGATCGTGATGAAAAGAGGAAGATGAAGAATAGTGATGAAAAGAATGGAGGAGAACAGGAACAGAGTGAAGAAACGAAAAAAACAACAATGTGGCATGAGGCAGTGGAGAAGATGAAAAGACAAGGCAGGAGGAGGCATGGAGGGTGAGAGAGAAAGGGCTGTGGAGGGAAGATAGTCCCCTGAGTGGGACACAAGAAGCTTGCCAAGGTCTAAATGACATTACTCTGCATGTTATATACTTCATGGCCTTGGGTGGGTGTCTCATGTGCCAAGAGATGCATAAAATCCGGACTGCTATTCTTACCCTTCTCCAGAGCTGACCCATAAACACACTCATCTCACACTTGAAGTGTGGCATCAAACCAAGGATGCTTAACACAGAAAATGAAGTAATTACTTGATGTTTCAATTGCAGCGCAATAATTGCTTTAGTCCACAGGATAACCAAGAAAGTGAGAAGATAACATATGCCAGTGAAGAAGACAGCATAATGACAGGATTAGTGTAGGTCTTAAAGACTTCATCTTTCACAGATACACATGGAAAGGGAGGGGAAGGGAAGCTGAGAGACAAGGAAGACAGTGAGAAATCTCTTTGAAGAAATGTCCCCCCTGAAAAGCAAACCACTGGCAAATAACTGTAAAAACAAAAGCACTTTTTTTTCTGGTGCTGAAACATGTCAATTATTATACTGGTAAAAAATAGCCCACAAATCTCTATCAAGCTCGCTGTTCTGCATCTGACTGATTTTCAAATGTTGCTGCTATCTCAATCATTGCTTTATCACCTGTCGTTGATCGTTCCTTTTCTGAATTCTCTGTTGGAATAAACTTTCAACTCAGCCAAGAAAGAAGAGTATCTCCTCAACTGGAAAATCTCCTTAGCTTAAATTGTGCTTTAAATATGTTCACGCTCACAAGTCTAAACACCAAAGCGAAAAAAGGAAACACAGTAATTCTATAACACATATGTAGCACTACATTAATTAAATTAAAATGTGAAAATGATTTCAGTCAAAGATGCACTGATTAATGTTGCCTGAAAGGAGGCTGCTTCAAGAAGCTAATTCCATAAAAAAGCTTTCGGGGTAAAATATGAAAGGGACCAAAAAGGAAAAAGAAGGAGAAAAAGTATTTAGAGATATAAAAGCACAACCTCTTTCTGCCAAACTATTAACTATCAAGTATAAGTTCAGTCTTATTTGCTTCTAATTACTGTGTATACTGATTCAACTGAAGATTGCTTTCCATATGGATAAAAAGATTCACATGCAGGGTGTTCTGACCAGTTTGAAGAAGGGTAATTAAGAATAGCATAACATCAACAACATAAGGTTGTGTCAAGGCCTTTGACACTTCTAATTGTATTTATCTAAAGGCTTGACTTCTCGGTCCCAGGAAAATTCATTAGATGGCGTAGCAGCATGAATATCTAACACCAAACGTCAAGAGTTTTTGAACACAAGGCTTTGTGTTGTTGCAAGAGGTAGACGGGCTGGCATTGGCTGTTGTGTGTGGGGAGGCAGTTGGACGAGAGGAACAATCTGTACCAGTTAATTAGCACACACAAGGGGGCATCAGGACAGCTCTCTCTAAATCCTCTCCTTCATCTCATGCCCATCCACAACAAGGGCTGCTAGATTAACCTGCCGGTATTATCACCTCAGCCACTGGGGCTGTCGATACATAATAGAACAGGTAAGTCACAGCCAGAGATAGAAATTACACATCTAAAGTATAGTTTATTTGTCTTAAGTGACAGCAAGGAACTGCCACGTCATGTATTTAAAGGTGTTTCACTTCATTAGGTTGTTCGTGTGTCACTGTTCCTATTATGGCCAACACTGACCTACTCAAAAAAGCAGCTTCAAGGTATATGTTGCCATCTCAAAATTGTTAAAGTTTATATTTCATTGCTGCTACATTTTTAACATGTTAACAAATGTCTTTATTCCTTTGTTTTATGGTAAATCGTTCCTTGGTTTATGAACTTGAAGGAAGAATATTTTCTTTATTAATTGAATAAAAAATTAAATATCTTCTTAAACATACCTTTTTTCAGTTTTGCAGAACTTTTTTTTAATGGCAGTTAATATGTTCAACAACAACAAAAAAACATTCCAGGAAAACTGCAATGGTTAACTTGACTCTTCTAGTGTGCCTCTAGTGAGGGAACCCAATTGTTCAGTTGCATAGTACATACCTTTTAGATACTCATTAGGTGCAATTTATCTTGATTGGTATAAAGATCTTGAAATACAAACTATAACAATTATGAACCATGACAGCAGTAACTTGTCAACAAAATAAAATGTTGTGTGTTTTCTTATAAATAATAAAATATATGTTTAATGCTCAGAAATGGCTGCCATGACTTCCAGGAACTGCTCTGAGTGTTGTGAACTTCCATTGTCTGTACTCTCACATGTATAGCACACTAGATTTGTCTATACTATGTACATGTATGTAACTTAATTCCATAATTTCCATAATACTTAACTCCATAATTTTGGCAGGATGACAAATATCTTCTGTCGTGATTATCCCGCTACCTTCCAATTAACAGATTTTCTGCAATAGCCCTGTAGAGAAAATGTTTTCTCAGTTGTTTGTGTATTTCCTGACAATAAAGCTAAACTAAAATTGATTATATTATCACAGGTACATGAGAGGAATACAAAGTTAGGCAACTTGCCATGTGTGTAACTCTTGGACCACAAATTTAATTATTTGTTTACCTTAAATGGCCCAACATTACACTGTAAAGTGGTACACAATAAGTGTATGTTCCAAGTGATTTCTTTCTAGGATATTTGTAGCACTCCTCTCTAACTCCTTTGCTCAAAGTACTTTTCTTTAAAAGCATATATCACCACGCTGAGAAATGACTCCACTTTTTTTCAATAAAAGATAAAGACCATCTTATTACCTTCCCATTAAGGACATAACATTTTGTTAAATGGACTCCTATTTAAAACACTCCTTTGAGCTCTGAGCCAGATTCGATGAATCTCTGCTGCACTTTAATCAACTCCGGCTCTGCTCATTCCACAGTGCCTTTTCATGATTAAGACGAATAAAAATTCATAGTATATGATTATTCCAAGTCCCATTCAAAGTAAAGTAAAAGTCCCCAAAGGGTAATCTTACATATATCTACATCTACAGTATGAAATATCAACATTATTTCCATTTTCGGGGATGAAGAAATGACACAGGTAAGAGATTAAATAACATACCAGCTCTCTCTTTCTCTTATGCATCTCTCTCTCACACACTCAAACACAAGGACACACATTCAATACTGGCCATAATGCAAAGGGAAAAAACCTCTCAAATTATAGCATACAAAGTGATTTAGACTGATTTTCTAGCATGTCCACACACTTTGAATATTTTAATGGTAATATCAGTTTGCCGTCATTCAACCCTTATTGGTTTGAATTACCAAACTAATTTGTGAGATTTTATATGTGCAAAGAAAACACTTCTTGAATATAGTAATAGAGGTCAAGTTAAAATGCTGACAGTAGATGATATTTGGACCTTAAATCTCTGCCAAAGGCTATCAGCCCTGATCATGAAGACTGTGAATAACAGGGCTTTTGGCAGAAAAGGTTATAAAAGTTGAAGACGTTGTGCAAACAGCAAAAGTGCTTCCCAAACAGCTTCATCAGCTGTTCTCTACCAGATAGCTCTTGTACCCAAGGGAAAGGTCACAGTGGCCCATTTTAAGAGCCTTAGCTCCAAGTGAGTCATATCACAGCCCATCATAACCGATCATGTGACACTCCAGGCAGAAACTGGCAGTTGTCAACATTAGTGAGAGCCAGTCCTTAACTCAATTTCAGTTCATGTGCTATGCCTGCTCTTAGCCTGAATCAACAAACTGTCTGGATGTGACAACTTATGTGAAATGTTAAATGATTTAAATGGGAAAAAGTACCCTGCAAATGTATTCATACCTCTAAAACATTTTTTTCACATTTTGCCCCGTTTTGACCACGCGTCTGTATTGTATTGGGATATTACCTGATAAACACAAATTAACACATAATTGTGAAGTGGATAGAAAATGAGACCAATCTTCAAATATTTTTACAAATAAAAAGTTTAAAAGTTTGGTGTTAATTTTAATGAAGCCAATACAATTCAATACAATCAGTGAACCAGTTTGGAGACCCATAGTAAGGCTAAAGGAGCTGCACAGGTGGGCAACTCAGGTGGGACAATGTGTCTACAGGACCTGGATGCAGCAAACATGTGGAAGAAGGTTCTCTAGTCAGATGAGACCACAGTCAACACAGGAAAGCACAAGAAACACAGGAAAGGGCAGTCCTGAAACACAACTTGTCAGAGGCAACAAAAGGCTTAAGATTTGGATAGACATTTATCTTTCAGCACAGCATAAACATACAACCAGAAAAGCATATTCATATGATTGCAAAGTTACAAAACGTGAAAAAATTGAAGGGGTATGAATAGTTTTCTATGCTGCAATGCATCATGATATTTAAGTAAAAGTAATGAATTAGGGTTAGGGCACTGAAACTCCCATGTGCAATTCATAGTTTCACTCTGAAATGTATTTGGATTCATAACACATAAATAAATAAATAAATAGGAACCCCACTTACAGTATGAGGCTCGAAGCCCTTGAGTGTTCTATGGATTCAGGCTCAATTTTCTAGATTTATCTCCCTTTTTTTACACTAATATAATACCTAGTTAGCCAATATCAGTTTGTCAGTCTTGGAATTGTCAAACAAATCGTACGATGTCATGTATGTTCACACAACGGGCTCTATATAACACACACAAAAGGCTTTTTCAGAATTGCTGTATTTCTTTTTCTGTTAAGGTTGTTGCTCCTGTTTTAGTCTTGCATTTGTAAGGCAAACATCTGTCATATCTACGCTCCAAAGGTTGGGATGCTATCCAATTCACATATAGCTCCCCTGATAGGGTAGGTTTACTCATTGTCTCTTCTGTAAGCCCATCTGCTGCAGCTGTTGTTGTTACTTTACACTTTTCTGTATACTTGGATAATCTATCTACTTCAAAATGTAACCATATACATAAATATAATTGAACTAATTGAAGTCTGTATACATTCTCCATTTTATGTAAAAAATAAATAAATAAATAAATAAATAAATAAATAAATAAATAAATAAATAAATAAACATGATTTGCTTAACATTTATATGTCTGTCAAGGTTATTGACTCTCAAGTCAAATTTAAACCACTTGTTTAAAGGGACATACAAGTGACTCCCATATTATTTAACTAAGATTGCATTCAAGCTTCACAGTGGTAAATGATAGCAGGAATTAAAAAGGGGCAGTGGCTGATGCATTTCTATTCATTATGCATTCTTTACATATTAGATTGTCACTACATTCCTTCTAAATTGGTTTTCAAATTAATAATATGCAAATTAGTACCCACATCATGTCTGACACCATCACAACTAGAAATGGTCATGAGTGCAAGCAGCTCATCCAGCCTTGTGGCACACTTGAGTGCTGCTTGTTTCAAAGTAGAGCAAAGTGCAACTGGTTTGTTATAGTGATATTATTATGGCTATGTCATTCTACCTTTATATACTTCAGAGCTTATAACACAATAACTTGGTGATAAATTCATTCATACAAAATCAATTCAATTTATGCAAGAAAGGTGTTAATTATTTTCTATGGACATTATCTAAGTGCTCTTTGGAGTTTTTTTGTTGGTATATCTTTTACATGCAAAATCCTTCTCACGATACATGAAAATCATGAAATACACATTATAAGAAAACAATGGGATTTCTGCTGTACTCGTTGCCATATTTCACAAACTTTGTGAACTTCGTTTTAAGCTCAACAGTGTAATGGAGCTAAAATGAGAAGTGTCACTGAGAAAATGTTTTGGCAAACTTTTTTACATGCTCTACTCACCATTAATGAAAAACAAAAATTCAGAATTTCAAATATCCACAGCAACCACTTAAAAAAATGGCACAGAGCCAATTTTTGTCTCTTACATTGCCAATAGACAAATCATTAACTATCAATATCTATCTTGCTAGAAAGTTTGCACTCTGTGGGTCACTTCCTTTCAGTGATGTGCTTTAAGAAAAGATATTCTACTGTTGGAACAGGTCTCAATTATTTTTTTCACAGAACAAACTGACAAAACATTGGAAGTAAGCCAGGATACCAGAAATCATCTCAGTCCATAGACTAAACAGATTATTTGTACTAGTAAAATCAAGCCTGCAATGAATGACTATTCAGGGTGCAAGAGTTGGATACCAGAAATATTTTTTTCTAATCCTTGATCTTTATGGGCTTTGACCTTTAAAGTATACAGCAGGGATTTATGACCCTGCAGTTGTTCAAGGCCTATATTCTGCTTTTTTTATTTTGCCACCTATTAACATTTATCGGCATCTAATAAAAATAACAGATGTAGACACCTTTGTGTATTCATTCTTGTGATGATGAAAATAATGACTACGCTGGCCTTGACGCCCTATGCCTGGCTCTAACAAGTCTTCCAATAACTCACATTCTTGTTATTGTCAGTTTACACATTTATATTTCACTTTTACTGTTGTGTTATATTAAATATATTTGTAATAGGGGCACTGTAAAGACCTGTAAGCTTTGCTTGTTTGTATAGCCCTAAGCGGTAATTAAGTACTATCCAAGCAAACCCTTGTTTTGTGTAGGTGTGTGGTAGTTCATGAGTGACCTTGGAAGTTTTTCTGAGTAAACACTGAGTGATTTACTGTGGTTCAGTGGCTTGGCTGTTGTTCAATAATGCTTTTGTGCATTTAACACCTGTACTGTTGAAAAATACTTATGTTTACACAATATCTTGAAAAAGTTTTTAAATTCTTTAAGAGATAAAAAACTGATTTCACTGTAGCATGTGTTACTAATGATTCTACTAATGTTACTAGATCACATTTGTTATTTACTTATAAATAGAGGATGCTTAAGTATTTTGTTTTCTGGGTAGTGCTGGGAATGAATTGCATAATAATCCAGTTTTTGACCACAGTTACTGTTTCTATATTTCTGTTGAGCAAAGATACCAAATAGCAGTCAGAGGTGTCAACCAAAACTATATCTTGTATCAACATGTTTTTGTAAATTTACAGAGTACATCAATAAAGTAACAAGTGAAGATGTGGACAGACTTTTTACTTTATTATTGCTACCTGTATTTGGTTTCATGTTAAGATAAATGAATTATGTTACAGTGAGGTGTGCTAATACATTGCCAACTGTCTTTTTCGGCAAAAGATGTTTTGACCCCAACAGAACCCTGATCTCAATATTAATCACAGCGGGATTATTTACAGACAACACTGCGACAATCATTCAACAAATTATGCGAAATAAATGAAAGGTTTTCAAAATGATAAGCTTTATAAATATGAACTTGCTCTCATTGAATATGATCAGAGTTCCAGGAGCTGTTTCTATGGTTTGAACATGGACAAAGTGAAGACTTGTAAAGATTTGGAAATTACAGAGGACACACAGAGAAGGGCATGGTGTGTCAAATGTTTTAAAACTTGCTGCCTATTCTACAATGATGAACATTTTTACATTTGTCCACACTGCTCATGCATAACAGCACACAGAGCAGAGAAAAACTTCAGCTGCATACTCTTTGATTGATTTTATTCTCTGGACAGTTATCAGCTCTACTGAAAAACTGCAATTTGTTTGTCAGCTGTGGCTACAATGTAGCTCACCACCATCAGGGTGTGAATTATTGCATGAATGAGTGAATGAATGAATGTAGTGTAAAGTGCTTTGTAGTCCTCTGACTTGATAAAGTGCAATACAAGTACAGGATTTGTCTTTTTTTTTAATCAGAAAAAGATAACCTGACGAAAACAAAATGCAGTTTTCACATAATTACATTTTTTAACTGAAAAGTAATTGTCCCTTCTTCCTAATAACTGATTGTGCTACCCTTGGTGGCAATAAATGCCAGGAAGCTTATGGGATGACTGACAATCTGTGTATTACGTTGCTGTGGAGCTATCAGGCCCACACTGGACGGTTTTTGAATGTCTTAACACAGGATGTCTGCTTCAGGATGTCCTGAATTTATGAGCTGGATTTATGGTTCCACAAATTACGGCACATTGTCCAGGTCCTGATGCAGCAAAGCAGCCCCAGACCATCACAGTACCATCAATGTTGTGTTAGTTTCATGCCTGTTGTGAGGTGTGCAACACACCTTTTTTAAAGAAATAAACTTTTGTCTTATCTGCAGAATATTTTCCCAAAATTGTTCCAATCATCAAGATTGTTTCTGGACTAAGCCTTTGTGTTGCTTTTGGTCAGCAGTGGTTTTTGCCTTGTAGCTCTCCTATCGATTACATTTTTGTCCAGTCATTTTCTTGTTGCTGAATCATGAACACTAAGCTTTGCAGCTGTCTCCAGATGTGGTTCTGAATTCTTTTGCAGATACCTGGATGAGCTGTTGATGTGCTCTTGGAATCCTTTTGGTAGGCTGACCACTCCTGGGAAGCTTTCCCGTTGTTCTGTATTTTCTCTTTTGTTGATAATGGATTTCACATTGGTTCACTGGAGTCCCTAAAGCCTTAGCTTTGTAATTCATTTCAGACTGATACATTTCACCGAGATTTTTTCTACTCATCTGTTCTTAAATTTTTTTATATCAGTACATAAGCCTACTTCATTTTGCAGTAAGGATTTTGTTAAAGGGAGTTCTTATTCTACATGCTGGGTGGTAATAACACATGGATGTGGCTGGTAAAAATGAACAAAAACAGGAGTAATTAAAATGATTTAAAGCTGCAGAATGTAACTTTTATGAAAATGTGTGTTTTTACATATTTGTTAAAATTATCATTATGTCATAACAGTATAAGACAGATAATCTGTGAAAAAAATCAAGCTACTTCTCCCGGTGCTCCCAGTACTATCTGCAGAAATACACCACTCAATCAGAAACAACCAATCAGATGCAGGAGGAGGGTCTTAACACTGTCAATCACAGACAGCACTAAGACCTTCCTCCTGGCTCTGAATGGTTGTTTTAAGATGCATTTCTTAAGATGGCAGTCGTAAATGTTACACACTGCAGCTTTAATGATTTATTAAAGCAGTTAATTACATTTTCACATGGGTATAGTTTGGTTAATAAACAAAATCATAATTTGAAAGATTCCTTTTGTATTAACTTAGGCTATCTTGGTCTGATATAAAACATTTTTTCATTAAGGGCATCAAAAAAAGCAAAAAAAAAAAAAAAAAAAAAAACAGAATGAATCTGTAAAGGACAAATACTTTTTCACAGCACTACAAATCTTTGTAGAGATATGTTCAGTTACTTGTTCAGTCATTGGTTTTAGTTAATCTTTATCTTAATTTCAGTGTTTTTAAAAATGAGTACAGTAATTAGGTCAGCAAGTAGGTCTTGAAAAATTGTTACACATTGTAAATGTGCATAACTTACAATAAATTACTTTTACCTGAGTCACAATCAAGTCCTGTATGTATGTATGTATTTATTTATCTATTTTGTTTGATTTATATTATAACAGATCATTGCTAAGCACCAAGATCTAAAATCTTGAGGGCTTAATTTTTAAAATAAAATTTTGATTACCAAACATATTAAAATGAAAAAAGCTTTTAAACCATATTTAAACCTCTTTCATTAAGTGTGTTTATCCACAAGGGGAAAAAAGAAACGGCTGGAAAAAATGTATCAGTTGAATACAATACATCAGGTCAAGGTCATAAACAAGAGAAATAACCACCGTATATTAATTTTGAGCACAGACTGACTCATAGCTGCACATAGCAGATATATGTAACACACTACACTGTGAGCACCAATTAGCATTTGTGTGCAAGTTAAAAACAAATTCACACATTTGTTCCCAAGCGTGTAATGCAGGCTCGGGGGAATAAACACATCACGATGTGTGATTTCTTTAAATCATGTGATATCCAGGGTAAGTCTGTAATGATCTGACATCTCAAGCGAGAGAAAGGATTCTTTAGTCTTGCACAATATCTGTCATCATATCTATTTCTATCACACTCAAAGACATAGTTTTGGTTTTTTATCTTGCTTTTTTGCCTTTGTTGTCTTTAATGAAAGCATAAGTGTAAACTTACCTTTAACTGTAAAAAAGCAATAAGTGGATAAAAGCAAAAAAAATAATCGAAGAGGCTTGATTTGTGCTCTAAGCAGTGAGTAATAAATGAAGTTATAAAGGATTATTCCAGTGTGGACATTTTTTTGAACAAAGGAATTGAAATAATATGGATACAGATGTCAATATCTTCTTTAGATAGCATGTGCATATTTACCTTTCAGTCACTTGTAAAACACATGAAACGTTAATTTTATCATTTTAAGCTTCGAGGCAGTGTAAGAACAAAGGAAGCGCAAACAAATAATAGCTAAGCTCACATTCAGTGCAGCCACCATTGTGATCACTAGCCAGCATTCATGTCTGCTCAGTGTGATCCCTCCAACTGTTTTCTTCCTGATGTACTTCTGTTCTAAACATCCATAGCTATAACTGCAAAGAAAGGAAGACATGAAATAAAATGGTCCAATGTACTCCTAAAGATATAGCTTCAAACAGCTATATTATCAAGTACAGACACAGTCTAAAAGTACCCTTAGATGTGTGCATTTATTCTTTAGTAAGTGTTAGAATTACCCACGTTAGAACTTCAGAACACTCCAGCCAATAAAACTGCCATTTAAACTTTTATTTCTTTTTTAAACTTGTTAAGTGCCCCCAGACAATGAAATGAAACTCGGCTGTACATCAGGGTCTACAGAGCTGGGACACCACGCACACAGACAAGCTTTGTATTGAGGCAGAGCCGATAGGTCTGGCAAGTGTGTTCTGTTTGGCATTTAAAACACCTCTTCTCACTCCTGTGTCGTGGGAGAAGTGACGGACCTGACAGGCTCAGTCTCCTGGGAGCCACTGGGCCTCTTTCCAATCTCCGTGGGTCAGTGCGGGGGTGAGACGCCACCGAGAAGCTCCTGGCTAGAAACACTAATTATCATGGCTGCCTCGCGTTTAGCTGTACTGTGTTCGGCGTGAGGTAGCGTACACCTCCTGGTCATGCTGTCAGATACCTCACAGGACTGGCTCTAATTGTGGAGATTGTAAAGCTATGGGTGCTTAGGTTTAGGCTGTCAAACGCATCACTAGCTTATCTAAATAAATGGGTGAACAAACAAATGTTAAATGTCCCTTCCCCAGTTTAATGCTGAGATTGTTTGCATCTGTTTTTATGTATGTTGCCCTTTTAAGTTTGTATGGAATCCTTTGATTGGCAAATCATGGAACAGTCATGTTACTAAATGCACACATGCTAACACATTATATTGCCTCTGACCATACTCATAATAATTTAATATATGCCTGAAGGCAGAGTTTGAGGCAGTGGACAAATATAAATATTAATTAACACACCAGGGACTGAAGCAGTGTGCAAAAAGCTTCTCTGCCTATTGGCTGCTGCCATATTAAAGGAAACTCTGGTCAGATTTTTAATGTGGTTTGGAATATGCATTAGAACTTCAAACATTAACTTCTGAAGTTAACATCTTCCCACTGATATTGAAGGTTTAAGATGAAAAACAGTTGAAGTTGCTGTTAGTGCATAATGAAATTCTGCTCAATGAAGTTCTGCTCAATGAAGTTCCACTGTCTTTTCATATGGTTTTTTGACATAATGCATACCTTAGTGGAGTTCATTTTGACAATTTTAAAGCTTTTCTTAAAATAAAGTAAATGCATAAATAAATATTTTTACCTTAACGACTTTTACAAATTTATGCTTTTCTTTCACACCAGTGTACCATAGGATCTTAGTAATAAAGTAATGAGTGCCGGTAATATATCCTTGACGACAGGTCTAAGGACTCTTTGGAGCTGCTCACTCCCATATTGCACAACTTCATCATATATCATAGAGAGTTGGCAAGTAGGAAGGGTGTGACAACGTGTAGTGAAAAAAAGGACTATGTCCTGACATTGACCATTTTTGTCTACTACTAAACATAAATTCTATTGTTAGATGTACCTACAGATGAATTTAGTAGCTTTTCTAAATAATAAAACAAAGCAATATGAGATCTGTAGATCAAAAAGAGTTCTTGTATTGATTTCCTGATTTTTTTATTTGACGATGGACATAAATGACCAAGTTTATTTTCCACATAACTTGAAAGTTTGGTTAGCTGTCTCACTTCTATGCACACATGAATGCAGCAACAACATACACTAAGCTCCGACTTAACCACAGCACTCAGGGGGATCAAGTTTCAATCCCATATTACAACACGGTATGTCAGTGGAAAGGTTCAAGCGCAAATTACAGGAGTTTTACTCGTGACTGAACCAGCCCTGGACAGGTGTAAAGGCATACATGTTCAACTCAGCTCTTCACTACAAGAATTACAAAGTCAGCCACACACAATAAGCTCTCTCATCTCTGGCAAGGAGAGAACTGAGGTACTAAAGTAGAGGGAAGACAGATGGGTAGGAGTTGTGCCTGCCAGCTGCCCATACCAGTTTGCTCTGTACTATCACAGTTTGGTACAGAAATGCATGGTTTTTTCTTCCATTCTATTTCTTTCAAGAATAGCTCATGCAGTGAAAGTTATGACTAAAGGTTGGCACATGATGTTTATGATGTAATCTCTCTGGTTAGCACCTGAACACCATTAAATCTATGAAGAAGCAACTAATTTATGGATCTTGGAATCAAAAATAGAATGAAATAAGGTGGATTTTTAAGAGGAAAGGCAGCAGCTTCACTGACAAGAAATCACAAAAGAAAAAGGCATAGGCTGGACAGTAGTGGGTTAAGAAAAGCATACAGCATGTGGTTCACAAATGATCTACAAAGTCAATGACTTTCATTTTTTACTCTGAATAATCAAATCCTTGTGTTACAGCTTCTAACAGGTTGTCTTCCATTATTGCCCACTTTTAAGCTCTATCCACCTTTGGATCAATTCTGACCTGCTCCCTGTTTCAGCTGAAGAGAAGCATTTCCACATCACTGTTGGAATGATTCATTTAGGGTGATGTGCAGAGTTAGTTTTACACCATACATAGTGTTTTTCCATGAAGTCTAATAAATCCAATGTTAGACTTCATGTCTTCAGTGGATTTTTTTGAGTCTCTTTTAGATTTTAGATGTATTCATTAAAATGACCTGGGTGCTGAATAGGAATGCAACATAGTTTATAATGTTAAAAAGAACATAAATTGATGAGGCTGAACTTCCTTTTTCATGTTCTTAAAAATAAATTACAAATCAGAAAAGTAAATATTTTTCATCACAAGCATAAGTAAGTAAAAGGTTTAGTTGTGACTAAAAACAAGAGGTAGGTGCAAAACCTAATAAAAAAAAAATCACTTTTGAAATACAAGGTACAGTATGTCTTATTCACATGACAAAAAATAATCAATAGCTCACTGTGGTTTCTTTTTCAGAATTTCAGATGGACATGCCTACTTGTTTTTAAGTTAAAAGTTTGAGTTTAGCCCCTGAAGGATTGCCCTCTGTCACTTGTAGTGTAAACTCTTTATCGGAGTCACACTGTCTACCATGCAAAATTGCAGCTTGTAATGGCAGATAGATTAAAAGGAATCACTCTCACCTAGTGGCAAATTCCACACCAGTAAGCAACAAATGCCTTGCCAAGCTTTTAGTGACATTTCCAGGGATTAGCTCATAATGTTAGAGCTGAGGCAGGACCCAGTAGGAGGGACAGCAGCTAAGGATAGCAACACTGTTCAATCCTCCCAGACCCACACACACACACACACACACACACACACACAGACACACACACACACACACACACACACACACACACACACACACACACAAGTTTGTATTTCTACTCATATCAGGACTTTGTATTGACTTCCATTCATTTCAGTGACTGTGTTTATGACATTTTCCCTAACCCTAACCAATACTAGTCTATACTTAACCCTAACCTTAACCAAAACCTAATTTACACCTTACCCCTAACCCTAAACAAGGGGGTCCATAGTATTAGGACTGGGCTTTCGCTCCTATGAAGATCATCAGTCTTCAGAATCTTGGTAGATATGCGAAATAGATAGCGAAACAAGTGCATACATTCCCCCCCCACACACAATATTTATAGCACTAATTTTTCATTAAAAAAACTATAAGAAACACTGATGAAAAAAATACATTATTTCAACTAAAAGTAGATTGGGAGAAGCTACATGCCTTTTGCAGTTGTGTGGAGACTAGAGACGAAAACAGGCTTATCTAGATGTAGAAATGAACAGATGTGAATGTCAAAATATTGATTTTTGTGAGGAACAGTGTCACAGGCAGGTAAATTCTGTATGCTAACTTTATTTTTAGTCCGTGAGTGGCAAAGCCTTGTTTTAGAGCTCGTCTATTGGTTACGCTGTGTTTCGCAAGGCCAATAACTGGCAACCTCCCGCTGCACTCATTTATTACAGCTTTTTATGTTTATGTTAAAAAGTAGCTTGAATTAGTCAGAATTCCTGCTTTCTTTTGATCTGTTTTTTGGTTTCTCAATGCAGTTTCAAAGGAATGACATGATGAAGGAATTAAAAGAAAAATAAATGCAATGGCACTTGGGTTTTCATAGCCAAAGCAAGGTGGGACAAAAAACAACAACTTAACAGCTGCTGATGGTGATGTGGTCTGAGGGGTGAACAGTAAGGTGTGGATGACATGCAGAGAGAGGGACCTATATGACAAATTTTGCGGCTCCCCTCCAAAATGCTGCAGCTCAAAGTGTAGGCGTAACAGCCATGGCATAAGCTGAGTCAAAATACTGTCAATCAGTTGTCAGTCTGCTCCTGTTGAGTGATGATGACTGACAGATAAATGCTCAGCTTGGGAACTGCACACTCTTACTCTGCACCTCTAATGTTTAGGAGCCCAGTGGATTCCTGTAATTAAAGGTTGTCATAGCCTGATCTAGTGCAAAGCAAAACTTAATCTTGACATTTATGGAACTGCATCCATGGTTGTCTGAACCCCAGCTTAACTCAGGGGAATTGTATTATATAAGTATGTATTATTCAGTCACAGACCACCATTTGTATTTGTATAAATGTGTCCCTCAAGCTTTGTCTTTACTCACACTTGTTTTTTCACCAGTGGATTGGAAGTAATTAAGCCAATTGTCCACAACAGCTTTAATAAATTTAAATTAATAGGCTTTCCCTTAAATGATTAACAAATACCAGGAAACTGTCCACTTTTGGATAAATTTGTTGCTCTGTTATGAGAATGCCCTCCTGGAGGAGAAGATCGTGAGCAATCTTTTCTCTTCTGAAACTTGCTTTATTTTGTCAATGACCTTTTCCCTTCTATCACTTGCAGGATCAGTATGCATTCTCTTCTCAGAGTGATTACTTCTCACCCTGTCAGCTCACCTTGACTTCACCTGTCATCCCTCCATCTATTTTCAACGTGATATTTTCTTTCTCGCCTCTTATTAGTTGTGCCCATCTGAGGTCTCTGTTGAGTACTCAAATCCCAGTCTCCTTTCTTTCACTCACCAGCTTCTCTTTCATACACACACACACACAAAGCCAAACTTGCATGTACCTTCACATGCCATATACAAGTAAAATCTTGGCAGTTTTTATGAAACAAATTTGAATCTCCTTGCTATTTGTGGTCTACTCTCCAATATCCCTAAAATCCTTTTACATTCAGTAGTTAATGATGGTTGCTTTCAGATTTCATCAACATAAGGGATTTAGTAGTAGTGCTGTTTAATATTAGTGATAACAGCACTATAGCAGGAAAAGCCAAATTAAGTTATTTATAATATAAATAAACCCAGTGGTTCCACTTGAAAGGGAGAGCGAACAAAAAATCTTATTCCTAATGTTTCAAAAAATATTTATATACCACAATGAAGATAAAGTTTGTGGCCAAGAAAAACCGCACACACCTGTTATTCTAGACCAGGAGTGTGCTAAGATTTTACAAGGTTATCATCTGTTCAAAGTTCCTATTGAATAAATAAAAGTGATACCTAATTATGCCCTTAGGCTAGTTTCTCTTTTAAACATCAGTATGTTTCACTGTAAAAGTATATACAGCATGAATGTAGAGCACTTAGTTATCCATGTAACCAACTTATACCTTGGATCCGATGATAAGGATCCAAGGTACTTTACAGTGTTGAATCACTCACATCAATCCATTATCCATCCTATTGTACAGCATCAAAATGTAGTGGAGGAAAGTAGGCAACCCACTTACTCGAATAATTATAAGCTGTTAAATTGGTCAAATGTAGAAAACGCGGACAGAATCGTGGAATTTAATAAACAACGGAATCCACAATAAAATGCGGAATTTCACAGAATTAGCTGATATTGGTGAGAAGGGAAGGATATACAGTAGTTTCTGTGGTATTTTGGCCGCTGCAGCTCCCTTACCTGCTGTTACCTAGTTGGTGGGGATTAGCTCTGCATCTGCTCAGCTTTTTTCTTCACATAGACAGAATAAACTGGTCAGCCAAGGTGAAAAAATTCTCTGAAACACAGACGTCTTCCCGAAAAAATAAATAAATAACTTAATAAAAAAAAAAAAAAATAAATAAAGCTTAGTGCAAGGTTCAGGGCCAGTGAGTTTTATGAAACAGGAGAAACCGTTTCTGTACGTGTTGTCAGCACCCAGTTGACTGGAGGCGCAAGGATACGACGACTACTCAGAAACATGAAGAAGCTTGCTAGCTTGAGCCAGTCACGTCTGGTAGTGGTGGTGATGGTGTGTGTGTGTGTGTGTGTGTGTGTGTGTGTGTGTGGATGGGGGAGAGGGGTTAAAAATGAACAAAGATCATGATCATCATGGAAGTGTGCATAAGCTTTTACTTTTTGCAGGTTTTTTATATGACAAATATTTTGGTGTTCAGTTCAACTCCAAAGCATTTTTAAAAGGGAGAATTTCTTTTATGTTAAAAACAAAATACTTAGTTTTGCACATAAGATTTGAGTACTTTAAAAAAATGAGGGGAGCCACTTTTAAACACCTTGTAGAACCAATGTTCTGTTGAACCACAGCAGTCTGTTATATTTGTTAAACAATAACAGATGTTTATCTTTAGTTATTGATTTGCTATTGTTTTTTTATTCACGCCATACTTACATACTTTTTAGGTTAATATAAATGGTTAAAATGGAAAAAATGGAATTCAGAAAATTAAAACCAAAAAAAGTGGAATTTGGGAAAAAATAAGGAATTTGGAAAATAATAAAATAGATTTAATAGGGCCTTAAAAATGTAGCAAGCTTCTCTGCTATGTCAGACAATGCAACAATTCAGCATGTCAGGTTAACTGAATCTTGATCGGTTCTGACAATGCGTCTCAACAACTTGAGATCAAGTAACATTATCAACGAGTTACTGCAATGGTCAAAAGATGTCCAGAATATCCAACTGGGAAAGCTGGAGATAACATTACTTTTGCTACAATATAGATAGAAAGGTGATGCTGGAACAACATTTACCTAAAGATGCATATCTTTATTTGTAACAGAAATGCATGATGGGGTATTAGGATGTCATGCTACTATGGTAATCCAGCCATACAGCCATTGATTTATTTTGCTAATACCTACTACGACTAGTCATAATTTCAACCTCAAAGTAAAACACATTCTTTGTTCTGCTTAAAGCTGCAGTAGGTAACTTTTATAAAAATGTGTTTTTACATATTTGTAAAAAATGTCACTATGTCCTGACAGTATGAGACAGATAATGTGTGGCTCCTTCCAGTGGTCCTACAGACATCTGCAGCAATACATTGCTCCCAGTCAGAAACAACCAATCAGAGCCAGGAGGAATGTCTTAACGCTGTCAGTCATGCTCATGTATGAGCAGCCTCCCCACTGATCTCTGCTGCTGCAGATGATTTTCTTTGTACAATATGTTATTTTTAACTGCACGTTTAATTATTTTTGTGAAAGTAGTGATTATAAATTTAAACGATGTATAATGAGTGTTTCAACATATATTTCTAGGACAGGACTGAAAATTAGGCACCTACATATGTGCATAAATACAGAACTATGGATTTATAAAACATTATAACATGCAGAAAGCTTTCTCTGTCTTGTTAAAAGAATGCTCATCCATATTTTTGCCTTTGTTTGTAGATACACAGTTTTACAGAGATCTATCAAAATCTCACTGCCCTGATTGTTTTTGCTATGCATCTAAAAAGGCAGCTGCTCAAGGATTGTTTTCTCTGGTGTTAAATTGCTCTTTCTCTTACCACATGATTATGGGTTTCCATAACAACCAAGACAGAAATCACAGAAAGTGGGTAAATAGTACTTGATAAGGGAATATTATTCCAACCATGTAAAATAATTCAAAACTGAAGTACAAGCAAAAAAGGATAATTGTACTGGAGTAACAATAATCAACAGTTAACTGAAAGAATATTGCAAGTTTTAAACCCAGTACAAGTGTCAAGGCTGCACAATCCATTAAATCACAATAGTAAACATGTTGCCCTCTATGACTTGAAGTTCTTGTCAACCTGTCACAATTGGAAATGTCAGCACTGTTGACCCTTAATTGTTGATCTGCCTTCAGCTATCTGGTGTCCTTTTTAATACTTGAGAGCAGCAGTGAAATGTTTCACTCCACCATGTTGTTTCAAAATTACATTGAGGGTTTGTGAGTTATTGCGCAGAACACATGGCAGAGAAAACAAACGAGTTAGTTTGAGTCCTTTGTTTTTGTGTGTTCGGATGATTTTAGCACAAAGCTTAAAACCACAATGACACATCAGCCAGATTATCAGGAATATTTTTTATCCACCAAATATATAATTTTTATTTTGATGTGGTGATAGAAAAGTATTTGTAATTTGGCAGTCACAGATCTGTGTAATCTGGTCCCTTATTTGGGTGGAAACTGGACAATGTAGGTTTCCGTATTTATATATACATTTTAAACAACAGTTAAACAACTGATCCTTTTAGGGGAAAAAACCCTAGTTAATTCCATTTACACCCCTGGCAGATTTAGAAGTCTGTACATTTTACCCACTAGTTTTAACAGGAAGGAAGAAAACAATATGGTTTGATTTACATGTTAGACCTGCTTTCTCATGTGCACCCGGGAAACATAAAAATTGTAATTCAATCTTTTATTTACCTGAGGCCTTCCAAACATCTGCCAGTGTTCTCAGTGTCAGACTCTGAATTCCAAATTGGCAAATTTCTGCAATTAACCACAAGGCATCACCTCAGTTCGTGGTCGATTTTTTTTTTCTGAGCTAAACACCATATGCTTCTCTGAGAAATTCGCCCTTCAAACACACCAACAGACACACACACACACCGACGCATTAACCTGTCTGCCTTAACACTCTCACACACATGTGCATTAGGATAAGATCCCGACTGTGAAAGGATTCATCAATGTGACAGTGCCACGTCAACACGTTTTTCAGTTTGTCAGAAGTCTCTTTCTCAGCACTTGTTCCTAACTTCTTCATGGTTTCCTCTGGTGTATTGCTCTGAGTCCCGCTCAAAGCACATGTTGGGGGATTAGTCCCTATCACAGCACTCACTACCCCCAGATCAGTTCACCAGGGTTAAAGTGCAGCTTTCTCTGAAGATACTGTTTTCATTGTGAGAAGTCTCATGGTGACATGCTAAAGGAGACCAGTCAGAGGGGATCCTTAATGCTCTGATAACCTATTTAAGTTGCTAGCTCAGTATAAATACTTGTTCTCTTTCACTCTCTTTTTCTCCTTGTCTTTCTTTTCAGGTGTTAGGCCAGCAGGTTTATATTAATGTCTGATTCGGCAAAAATTCATGACAGTATTTATCCTGTTAAATGCACTGTGGACTGATTTTACACTAAAAGTATCAGCAAAACCAAGAAGGATGAGTGATGTGTGTATTTCATTTCAATTCAAATTCAATTAAAATACTTTGCTGATCCCAAAGGGAAAAAAAAAATGTTGCTGTAACGCATGTTATACAAGTTTTTTTCAGAGTAGCTGTGAATGGTGATGGCTGTGGGTAGGAAGGCTATCCTGTAGTGGTCAGTATTAGAATAGAATAGAATATACTTTGTTGATCCCCAAGGGGAAATTGCTTATTCGTTGACAAGCTACTCCATCCAAGGTGTTAACTATTAATATTATATATATATATATATATATATATATATATATATATATATATATATATATATATATATATATATATATATATATATATACACACACACACACACATACCCAAGTATGATGTTGTAAGTAATTTAAATATGACTGAATATATATAATAAATAAATAATAATTAAATTAACAGGCATGTACATAGAAATATGTTAATCTGTAAATAACTCTATAAATGAGTCCAGAGAAAAATTTAATTTAAGTCACTCAGAGTTGGGCATTGTAAAGTCTGATGGCTACAGGCAGAAATGATTTGCTGTGGCGCTCTGTGGTGCATTTTGGTATAATGAGTCTCTGGCTGAAGGTGCTCCTGTAGTCGGCCAGCACGTCATGAAGTGGATGAGACTCATTGTTCAAGATGACCTGCACCTTGGACAGGATCCTTCTCTCTGACACCACTGTCAGAGAGTCCAGCTTTACTCCAATGAGATTGCTGGCCTTGCAGATCAGTCTGTTCAGTCTTACGGTGTCCTCCACCCTTGGCCGAGTGCCCCAGCATACCACAGCATACAGGATAGCACTGGCAACCACAGACTCATAGAACATTCTGAGCAAGGTCCGGCAGATGTTAAAGGACCTCAGCCGCCTCAGAAAGTAGAGGCGGGTTGTCTGTAATGTTCTTCACTTTACAAAGAATCTGTATTTGCTCAATCATCTCCAGAGGTTCCAGAACGGTCCACAGGACAGAGCCAGTCTTCCTTATCTGTTTGTTGAGCTTTTTTATTTCCCTGGCTCTGATGCTGCTACCTCAACAGAGGATGGCAGAATAGATTACACTCTGCACAATAGACTTATAAAATATATCCTGCATCTTGCTGCAAACACTGAAGGATGGAGGCTTAGTCCAGAAGTCAAGAAGTCTGCTCTATCCCTTCTTGTAGACAATTTTATTGTTGTGTCCAAAGTCTAGTTTGTTGTCCAGGTGAACACTGAGGTATTTATATTACTTAATCACCTCCATTTCTTCTCCCATGATGGAAATAGGGTTTGACTTATTCCTGTTTCTCCTGATATCTATAACCATCTCCCTTATTTTGTTTACATTCAAGATAAGATTTTTTTTTTCCACACCACAAAGTGGTCCACCAGCTTTCTATACTCACAGTGATATACTCACATCAGTTCATCTCTGATACACCTGATCACTGCATAATCATTTAAATATTTCTCCAGATGACAGCACAGATAAAGGAGGTGGTTGTTCAGAGTTCTGTATCCAACCATATTCATAGAAAGTTGAGTGGAAAGAAAAAGTGTAATAGCAAAAACTTCACTGCCAACAGGGATAACTGCAGCCCTGAGAGAAATGTCAAGCAAAATCCATTCAAGTGTTTAGGGGAGCTTCATAAGGAGGGGACTGACAGTGGAGTCAGAGCTTCATGTACATGTATAGATATAAACAGGGACAGGGCTGAATAATTGTAATGCAGTTTTTCTACAAAAAATTCCAAGAAACAAAGTAGTTAAGATATAACACAAAGTTACTGTAATTAGCTCTTTTTCAAATAGCTGAAACATTCTCATTCCCAGCAGTGAGATCTGACTGTTCTCATATTTTCCCCTACCTATTGTGACTAATCATTGGCATAGAAGATGCTCTTCATTAGCCCACCCGTCTGCTCACCCTGGATGTTGGCACCGACTGCAACAATAACGACTGAGGCTACTCTCAGACAATGTTTACTAGCTGACAGCAGCACCCAGCGCTCTCTGTATGCTCCAGCAAGCATTTCTATTTAGCTCACTTCTGAAGCTCCTGCCTAATTTCTCTTTGGAGACAGAAATCCTTTAAACCCCATTGTATCCTGGGGCAACATATTTACTGAGGGTTGGCTTTCCAATACCTGAGAGAGATTAACACTGCTCCCTGATTTATGAATCCATGCCACCCACCCACAGGCTTGGTCAGGGGCCCTAGCTACTCTACCCTGCTACTTCCACTTCACACAGCGAGATTTAGGTATCAGAGTGAACATAGAACCACACATACTCTTTCTTAAGCACCGTAAAACTGGGTTTAAAGAGATTTGGAACTGTGAATATTCATATATCTTCAATCATTCTGAATTTCTCTTAAGAGAAAACACAGAACTGGCATTGTTAATTAGTAAATCTTATTCATAACTAATCCTTCACATTAATAATTTCTACAAAATTAAGCTTCTGCATTTAAGAAATATCATTCTGGTATAACTGATAACGTAAAGTAATGAAAAGAGACACTGGTTTTACAGTAGCATCAGGTAGTTACTGTCAACAGATCTGTAGCTGCCACCTAATGTTTTTGCACACCATCATCTGAAAGTCATCACAGGCTGTGTGTGACTGGGGTGGTCGGATGGTTGCCAACCTGAGTGGTAGTCTGGTATTTGTTTATCCGAGATAGTCAATTGCTGGGCATCTGTACTACAGGAATAACAAAGCTGTTGGCAAGTGTTTCAGTATAGTTGTCTGTTATGTTTATTCAAATGAGAGAGCTTCTAAAATGTCATAATTTCCACAATAAAGAATTCATAAAATGCATGGTGTATGTATGTATTTATTTGAAAATATGTGCACTGGTAAAAACCAGACTGTTAAAGGGCTTATATTATCCTCGCGGTATATGTCTTATGGTTGCAAGCAAAACTCATATTTTGAGGTCCTATGGCATTTAAAGATGTTATATATAGATTGTCTCAACATCATTACAGTCTGTAGTACTAAAGATTTTTTTTGGTGTGCCTTGTATTTTATTTGGGACCTTTGTCTTCATGTCTTTTTTATATATCTATGATACTAAAAAAACATGCTTTGTTAAAGTGACTTCTTAGTAAAATATCTACTTGCAAACTGACATTAGAATGTAGCGTGAAAACTGTGTAATGCCCTTCCATCCTCTAATTAGCTGCAGAGTAATGCCAGATTGCACTACTTCATTTGCAGTATTCTACCATTATTCTTTGCTTATGGTAAGCTATTAGTGTAAGGCAAACATTATATTTTGCCACATTTTGAGATAAACAGAATCACAGTTTTCTTATTAGCTAAGAAATACAGAGTAATAAGTCTAGCATTGACACACATATTAAAAAGTAAAGCAATGCAGTAAGTATGCATCCCAGGCATGGGAAGCAAGGTAGCATCAATTCTGTCTAACTCAGGTTTAAATGTTTAATCTCTAGCAAAAGCCTCCCTCTTATCTCCACCTCACTGCTATTTAGTGGTGGGTGAACATTTAGTTTTAACTTTATTTGCCATAGGGATCAGGATGACTGCTCTGGGCTTTATTTTACCATCACATCATGGCAATAGTTTCCGTGTGTGGATTACTTCAACTTCAAATGCCTTTGTCTGTGACACTTAAGTGCATTCTTCCACTTCAGTAGCTCATCAAGAGTGCTGCAGTCTTTTTTATTGTTCAACCCCAGTCAAGGTTTATCAACTCACTGCTTATTTTCCAAGAACTGAACATGTACAGCATGAAAACAAAACTCCAAATTGTGCCCTAGAGTAATATACGCACCACAAGCACATAATTCAAGCCCACTCACAAGCCTGTGCCAAAGTCTTTATTCTCTGCTTTAAAAAGTTTTTTTTTTCTTAATTTTATTTTATCTTTTACAATGATACATCAAATGAGTAAAAACAGTCTATGTTTATTAGTGTTTGGTTTTCATATGAAAACATGCATATTATTTTCCCAAATAGGATCTTAATAATTAGTATAAACTCAACCAGAATATTTAGTTGCATTTTGATGAAAAACATTTTGTGCACAGGTAAACTAGACAAGTGATAAGAAAAGTTAATTTCCAGTTTGTATAAGCTAAGCAATGTTTTACAATGATCCCATACACACATCAAAACTGGTTTTGGAATGATTAAAGCAGGCTAACATGAAGCTTTCTAATTGGGCTCCCAAAAATCCCAGTATCAACCATATAGAAGATTTGAGTACTGCATGACATTATACATGTATAGTGTAATGTAAGCCACAAAGTAAAACAGTTCTGGTTTCGCATGGAGCAGCAGCCCAACATGTTCTGTGACAAGGATGATAAAACAAAAAATAAAATAAAATAAAATAAATAAATAAATAAATCAATCAATAAATACAAAAAAAAAAAAGTATTCAGTGATTTTGTTGACAGATGGACGGACAGACAGATAGGTGGGGAGACACCTATTTTTTATGTGAAGCCTTAGCTAAACTGGAGTTAAACATACTTTGACGTTTCTGACAATGCACGTATAATACATCAACAATATATCAGTTATCTGCTATCCATCAATGATTAATGACTGGTGGTTGTATTTTCAGGAAAAAAAGGACATAACAATCTTACATTTGAGGATTTATGTTCTTTTCCACCAAGCTCCTATACCATTTGAAACTCATACTGAGCTATTTTCTTGACCACTCCATTTAGTAGTTTCAGAAAACATGACAACCCAGGGCTGAGACTAAAGGGTAAGGTTGCAGTCTTTAGGGTGGAGTGAGGGTTCCACCATAGTGAACATTAGAGACAGGACTTGACTTAGCATCAGTTCTTTTTCATTTCCTCATGAATCATTAAGACTGCGAGAGTTAAAAATGACAGAAGAATGTAATGTGTCCCCAGACAGTTTTTTGTCCTGGTGTATATGTCTCAAATTTGCTATCTCATATCACATATGCCAGGTGCCATTGCATATGTATTCATGCACATTTCTTTTTCTTTAATTCCTGCCATTCAAGGCAGATAGCGGCCTCTTTCAGTCTAACAGAAATTATCCGCCACACAACTACCAATGGTCTGTGCTAAAGATTGGGCAGTAATTTGAGAGTTTATCTTTTAAAACTGTTATATTACCAACACTGAAAAAATGACACATTTAAGCAAAGTTGAATATAATTTAACTGATTTGAGCTGTAGTAAGTTTTACTACAATTCTCTTATTTAAACTTGACATGTTTCTGCTTACACTGCAAAAATACAAAATCTTACCAAGTATTTTTGGTCTAGTTTCCAGAGCAAATATCTTGAATACAGTTGAAATAAGACAAAACTAACTTACAAATAACTATTCAGCACAATATATGAGCTTATATTAAGTCAATAATTCATTAAAATTGATGAAAATGTACTACTTATAAGTTAAATAATTTGCCAGTGGAACGAGATATTTTAACTTATAATATGAGAAAAATGTCTTGTTCCATTGACAGATTATTACACTTATAACTAGTACATTTTCATCAATATTAAGGAATTATTGACTTAAAACAAGCTCCTATATCGTGCTGAAAAGTTACTTATTAGTGAATTTTGTGTTATTTTAAGTGTATTCAAGATATTTGCACTAGAAATTAGACCAAAAATACTTGGTAAGATTTTGTGTTTTTGCAGTGTATAAGAATAGAAATTATGTAGTGTTGAGTGTACACAAATATTGTTTATTATCAAATGGTACATTTTACTGCCTTTCAATTTTCAAGGCAAAGTTTTTATTAGTCAACAACTGTTAGAAATGAACTCAATCAAAATTGTCTGAAACAAACTTAATTGTTTTTTTTCATTTTCTGCTTTTGCAAACATTCTGCAAAAGACTTTCTAACTTCATAGTTTTGCTTAATTTTTGAATGTGAAACATTCATCAAGTAATTCATCTGGGCTTTTATTCCATAATGGCTGTTTAAAATCATCTCACACCCCTATATACTGTATATTTACACTCTCCTTTCATGCAGTATTTCAGCTTTCCTTCAGCTGCTTCAAAATCCTTTAGAGGATATATGGAGTGGTCATTTATTTGTTTTATTATGACTTTATTATGCAGCAACTGCAGAGAATTACTTCACTCTGTAATTGCAAAGGGACACCCAATGGTCCTTGAAGACATTCAACATCTGATGACATAGTAACCTCTCCTTTTGTGGTTTATTTAATTTGTTTTATAAGAACAAGCTAATAAAGATAGAAACTTCAATTTCAACTTAATACTTTGCATTTGTTAGGGTAGAAAATGAAAACGACAATCAAATAGGAATGAAAAAGTTATTCTTGTCCTCTGAAAGCACCTTAGCAAAAAATCAGCTTAATTTCTTTACATGGAACATGATAAATACAAGTTATAGACAATGAGTTTGAGTCAGAATTTCTAATATGTGAGGACCAACAACCACAATGCAAAAAAAACCCTTCAAAGTTCCTTAGTATTTGTGTTCTAAGTAACTGAACTTTTGCTGCACAGCATGGGAAATGCAGTGTTAGGGCTGGTGAACTGTTATTTCCCAGGAGTGTGCTGAGTTTATTTCCTCAACTTCAACAGATTGGCATCTTAGTGACTCCTCATGCAGCACAGTGGGCCACAGTGGGAGGAATGGTGAAACAGAGGGTGGAGCGATGCCAGTCCTGCAATGCAATAAAGTTTTAGAGAAAAGCGCCATGTGCGTCTTGTGTAGTTCACCAACAAGTTAGTTGGAGTACACATCTGCTCCCATATATGCAATGATAAAGTGATTATTCTTATTAAAAGTTATTTAAAACAAACCCTTTTTTCAGTCACAGAGATCCTTATGATCTATTATTTCAGCTCAAATTCTAGGTAGAAAATAACATCAAAGGAAAATTATCATCAATTTTTTTTTATTATTTCTATTTATTTTAAATATTGCTTGAATATTATTGATTAGTATATTCTTAAATGACATAGGTAACTGTAGTTGCTATTGAACTAAATTTGAAAGTCACACCAGAATCATTTAAAGATTTAAAATGCTTTAATTTGGGTTGTATGATAGTGTATAAAAGCCTGATCTCAAAACTATACATCTCTTTTAAATATTATGAGCATTTTTGCCAGTAGAATACAGTTTTGACACTAGTTAACAGTACACTGTTTTAGAAACAATAGAACAAGTATATGACACAGATATGTTAAAAACCTAACATGCACTTAAGATCACGGAACGGGGGCAGTGTAGTGAGGGGAACAGAGGACCAGAAGAAAAAAGAGTTTCATAATGGCTTCCTGCAGTTACGTTAACAAGGAGGACAACTGCAGCAGCAGTAACTTAGAATACCACAAGGATTTATATCAAGATTTGACACTGAGCGATGAAGGGAGCATTAATATTATTTTCAGAACATATGAGCGGGTGCAGTCGTACATGTATAAGCCAGAACAATGGGAAGATAACCTGCCTGGTAACTGAGCTGATGATACACTCTGCGTAAGAAACTGAGAATGGGTGATGAGAAATGGGAATTGTGAGTCACTGCAAATTTTGGTTATTGTATGAAGATAGATGGCTATTTTGTAAGTGTTGAGCAGAAAAACATATTTTCTGGCATGCCTTTTGTTTTGATGAGCCTTATTCTAATATTCATTGGCCATTTATACTTTGTGGTGCATGCTAATGTAAACAAACTGCATGTGATGCCTGTGGCCTTCACATCAGTGGTTCCATATAAATCTAATGGATCTGAGTACCTGATTACTTGCATCTTGCAACAGTATGTTGGAAATGAAAAAAACAGAGTACAGCAGTTTATCAGTGACATTCTTAGTTTCAGTTTAACAAAATTAAAAAAGTGATCCAACTTTCAGCAGACTACTTTATTAGCCTTTCAGCTGCTACTGACTTTTTTCTACAGCTTTCATTCAGATGAAAACCATGTAATACATACTACTGCGTACACCTTCTGCAGTGCATGCCATTAGATTTGATCCAAACGAATAGGCTGAGAATGATTACTATCCATGGTTTACTACCTGAGAAATAAAACTGAATGAAGTGACTGTAAATGTAAACAATCTACTAGATAACATAGCCATTAGCCAGCTGGAGCGTATACCACCGAACAACTACAGGACTACTTTTTTCAACTAATTTGATTACGGGGCAACTCACCCTTCATTCCTCTCTACTCAATGTTTGTTTCCAGGTTAACAGGATGGATTCTTTACACCTGCAAGTGTGCTTAAACATGTATATCTTTGTAAAATTGATTTCTGGTGCATCTCTTAGATAAAGCAGGAATTGACAGTGGAAGCGAAGTGGTTCTGCCTTGTGAGCATGTGAGCAATATTGCTTGGTACTTGTATCCTAACACCATTCTTTAGTGTCTTCTCACAAAATTCAGCAACTCAAGGTTTTGGTAAATTTCCAGAAAAACAAACAAGCAAACAAAAAACACAGTTTTGGTGGAAGCTAATGAAAGTTCACATCCTCTCCAAAAACATCTTATGATAGCATTTATCATCCTTGAAACATTATTTTCCATGTTTAGTACTGATGATTGTTTTCATCATCCAGCTCAAAATGTGATAAAAAATGTATTACTAACATACACATATCTTTGACCAAATTCATCCAAATTTCATATGTGCATTCATTTAATTTGTTCATGTCCATTTACATAATCATTTAAATATTGTGTTTTACGGAAAAACTTAGGTGTGAAATGTTTGTTTTTTCAGGAAAAAGGAACAAAGGCTTCATCCAACACTTTGACTGCTGGTGCAGTGCCAACTACATATGGTCTCCATGGTCTACTATCATTAGAAATCCATGCACAAACTAGTATGTAACATCAAGATACATGACATTCAGCTAACATTCATGGTAAGCTTTGAATAAGCACTATAATGAGGCCAAATCCACTGGTCCCCATATAATAACATATGTATTAGTTTTTACTTCTTAAAGCAAATTTGAATTGTAGTAGAAAAAGATATTATCTTTACTTGACTATCTATTTCAATATATTAATTTCTAATCAACCTCCAAAATTTTCTTCACTGGTGTGATGTAGATTAGTCTAACTTTCAAGGTTGGTTCACATTCATGCTAAAAGAGGAAAGCTACACCATCTGTAGCTGTTTTTCTATTATACACTCTTGATACATTAAATAACTTTCAATCTATCATTTGTTGCCTTTGTGCTTATACATGCTGTTAATATCTGATTTGGTTTATGTAGAATATGAGATAGCAAGATGCTTTAAATTTATCATTTTCACTTTATCCGAAGACCATAGCAATGTGTATTTTTTTGTTTTTACTTTAAAAAGTAAAAATGTCTAATTTATGCAAATGAACATAGTTGGAGCAGGTCTCTTTTCCGGTCATTTACTTTATTTTTTGGAACCCTATTTCCATGTTGTTTTTGCTATTATATCACTGTCAAGAATCTTTCTGTATCCACAAAAATAAACAAACAATAACAAAAAATTACAAAACCATCATCTTGACTGCTGTGTCTCTGATTACAATCCATCTGTCTCTGTTATTTTATTCACTCTTCTGTTCAACTGATTTTTTTTATTGCTTTGTTTCTTTGTGTTTTTTTTAGTTTGGATAGGCTTTCTTTATTTCTTCAAGTCACCAGAAATTGAGCTCATCACTTTTTGTTCTTCTCCGCAATAAAGAAGAGTGAACTCTAACTCTCTCAGCTCCCACTTTGTAAGCGTGGGTAATTCAGATGAAAGCTGCAACCTACGTAGATCTCATTGCTTTCCTTTATAACATAAATATAATTAGAAAGTTCTGTTTTTTTTTCCAATGAAAGAAGGCTAAGCACTAGAGTTTATTCAATTAGTTTCATCCACTTTATCAGGGTATAGTCTGATCTAATAACAATGTAGTCTGTAAATTACAGACAATGTATACCTGTATCAACTCTTACTTTATTAACAAGGTATACTTTTAAATGATCGAGACTGTTTACATGTCCTTAAAGGTTAATATTGATATCTATATATACTTAAACTTGTTAGAAATACATTTATCTAAAGCCAGCTTTAACATGCTTGATATGTAAATTCCACTGTGGTTTAAACAAATGAAGAAAAATAATCACATTCAAACTAATCACTGTTTTCCGATGTGCTGCACAGGGTTAAGACCTAAAGTTCCATAATATTTTTTTTAATTCAAGCCATTTTGTCATTTTAATTTCTACTTGTATCCTTTTATACAAATAGACAGTAGTAGTATTATCTTGGAAGCCTAAAAAAAGTGAAAGACCACCCATTGTGGTCTGCATCAAAAATGATTTACTATGTTGGATTATTTTCAGTACTTTAAGAACATACTTTTTTTTAACTTATCTTTGAACATAAATGTCAAATACCTTTTATGTACCATTTCTATTTGACGACAGATAAACTTAAATTATACTTTAGCACAAGAGAGAATATGTGGCTTATTAAGTCTGACAGACAGTAACTGAAAACTAGTTAACCTGGGACAACTGAGTTCATATATTTGAGAGTACCACAGCAGGTAACACATCCCTTATTGGCAAGACATAAAATCATTATCCTGCCAAGAAGCAGGTCAGTGATCAAAGACCATTGCTGTCACTGTTAAGAGTTTGCCGACAGGCAAACAACAGTAACAAACCCCTTTAACTAAGGACAGAGATGATGCTAATCTGAAATAAATACATCTGTTTAACATGGTGAAGCTTCTCGCATGCACAACACTATGAGGACCGATCCTATTTTTCTTCATGTTTATTTAAATTAAGTACTCTCCAGGTTACAATAGATCAAGGGCTTTTGATTGTGCTATACATTAATGTAAGAAGAACTGGGAATGACCTTTTACTCCTTTTACTGCTCTATCTGTCTCTGTCAACCACAAAAAACAACTAAATTAATAGAGTTAAACAATGTTACAGAGAAACGTCAAACATATCATCCAGCATATTTAAACTTATTGAAACAGTGCTAACAGAGTAAAAAAAAAAAATCAAAACTGTATGCCAAATGAAATTTAAAGAATATTACAAAGGCCTCTATGTCATGAAATGCCATTTGTTCTTTAATGGTACTGTCCTGTAAATAATGAGAAGTTAAGTACATTTCTTTTTTAATTTGCACATTTGATCATTCTTGCTGTTGTCAACTGACTGGTTTAAAAGCTTTCTTTCTGATTTTGTACAGTTCTTTGTATTAGAAATATTCTAACTTTATGAGCTGAATACACTATCTTGTCTGTTGTGGGGTAGGATCCTTTTAAGTGTTTCATAAACCAAATTCTCAGTTATTTTTGATCGAAATGGACTGGCAGATTTGCTGCAAAACCCCTGCACATGGCAGGTCCACATGAAGCTCTGTTAGCAAAGTGAGCCAGTGGGTCTGAACTTTACTCACTGAATGCTACTGCCAACTGTGACTGCAGCTGCTAAGTTGGAGCCAATATGATATCATACAAACTCAGTTTATGCACAGCATTTGTTTTTATGTACTGCTGGCTGTTTCAACCTCAGCAGGCATGCTGGCATCGACCTTCGGGTGATGGGTTTGGTCTTTGTGCATCCCTCACCTCTTAATGATAAAATGAGAAAACTGGGTCGGAGATGTACATTCCCACCAGAAATAGTGGGAAGTTAACATCTTCAGCTGAGTACCAAGATTTCCAACTGGGAAATCATCTCTAAATAAATCAAATGAGTTTCACAAATAGGTGAGGAGCCTTTGGGAGCCCCAGGTTTGCTCCTGGGAAGAATGAACAAGTCTGGATGATTAACTGAGAAATGAATGACCTGCTCATGTATCCACTAGAAACCTACTTGTGCAAAGAAATGACTCTAAATTAAATGATATTTGGTGTGCTGAGTCCTTTATAGGGACAGATGTTGTTTTTATGACAATTTATTATCTCTTTTCAGGAAGGAAAATGTAATATAGTTCTATTTTCTCAACCTGAACTTCAGAACAGATATTTGGAATTCACTGTGTTGAATACAATGAGTGAGCACATTGGAGAAAAGAGGCAGTATTATGTCCCACACAATGTCTACAAAAAAACAGGGAACTGTGTAAAGATGAGTGAAATTGTTTTTCAGACTTATTCAGCTTACAAAAGAAAAATTAGCAGAAGAATGGCAGAGATTAAGAAAGAAATCTGAAGCAATCAATAATGCACTGTACTGAAGAAAATGGATGGTAAAGCGGTATATTACAACTTACCAGAGTTAGGATCAGAGTTGCCATCAGCTTCAGTCCTCTTATCTGGGGAGGCCTGCTCGTAGAAGTCGTCCTGCGCCTGCACCAGAGGGAGAGGTTGTGTGAGGAGAGAGCCACTGCCTACAGGCTCGTGGTCCCCCAGACCGCTGTCACTGCAGCTCTCCTGAGAGCCATCCGGCAGGTGAAACGTGACGCGCCGCTGTGACTAGAACCAAGAGCACAAAACAGAGCCTCTGATGTTAGTGCTCTGCTCTGCCCCCTCAATTTTATTTATTTTCACAGTATTTCTTTACATTGAGCCAAACATGCTCATGCTTGCTGCATTGCACACTGAGTATCGATCGGGATATCAGTGTATAAATAATTTTGAATAAATGATGCAAAATATTAGGGTTGCAAACGGATTTTTGAATTAAAGGTCTACTTTGACCTGTTCTGGAAATCCATGGGAAAGGGAGTTCAGGCATTGCAAATATAGTCACGTTTCACTGCACACTGACAACCCATAACAGCATGCAAATTCATATCATGCATTGTTACAAAAATTAATCAGAATGAAAAATAAAAAGTTACATCTCTTTCATAAACATGTAGTGTAATTAATGTGTGGCATAAATAATGAAGGTTATTAAATCCTCCTGCCTTGCTGGGTGATCCAATCATGTTTCAAATCTGCAGCAGGAACATTAACAACTTGATTATTTAGTCTGTCTTGTCAATTTGTTTCGATAATAGTAAAGTCAAGGTAGCCCCTGAAGTAAGCAAAACTTGCTCCAGGGTTGTTTTTTTGGGATTCTGTACTCTCAATGATCAAAAAAATGCTAGATCACAAAAGTGTTATTTGGACATGTCTTGTAAATGTTTATTGTTCTATTTAAGAGTGAACATTTGCTATACATTTAAACAAATATCATGTAGCAAAGAGTTAATATTTGTCAATATTTCTACTTGAGAACACAACTATTTCTTTTCGTGCATATTTGTGGGTGGGTGAATGACTGCTTCTTTATTGCAAATTTGGTTATAATAGTGATTGTGATTGCAAGAACTGAAAGTAAAACGTAAGCAAAATGATGAATAAACTTGCTGTTACCACACTGTAAATGTCATGTAATGACAAATAATGTATCTATTGAGTAGTGATGCTACCTTTTAACATTCAGTCATGTTGGCAATTATGCTGGGGCTGTAAAATTTGTTTAGATAGTGACCAATGAATATTAATTGATCCAGTTTTAATCTTTGGAAGCTGGAACTTGGAACTGATTTCACTGAGGGGAGAATTAGCACAGTTCTCCTTATTTCAGATTTACTCACAAATATGCAAAAAAAAAGACCTCCCCCCCAGAAAAAAAAAAAAAAAAAAAAAAAAAAATTGCTGCTCATCCTAAAAGCCTTCCTGATTGAATTTCCTATTGTAAATTCCGAGTGTCTTTTTCTCATGCTCTAATGACATTTTCCTCAGGCTTTTTCATAAGTCCAGACAGAAGCCTTCAGCTAACCTTTTGTGAGCATAGAGAGGTCCCTGCCACATCCTTGGCGATGACAGACAGAGGAGGGTTTTATAGTAATTATTGGCAAAAGCAAAGGTCACCCAATCTGCAGTCTAATGCAAATCATCTCATTATATATTTTAGAACTGCTCCAAGCGCGTGCAACATTCAATTAAACAAAAAGGTAGTGCAAAAAAAGAAAAAAAAAGGTGGTGAAAAAGATGGAGGAATACTTTATTTGTAGAAAAATGGTGGCGAGAATTTATTATGGATGGATGAATGGATGGATAGACGGACAGATGGACAGACAGACAGACAGACAGACAGACAGACAGACAGACAGACAGACAGATAGATAGACAGACAGATAGATAGATAGATAGATAGATAGATAGATAGATAGATAGATAGATAGATAGATAGATAGATAGATAGATAGATAGATAGATAGATAGGGACTTTAACAATGACAACTGAAAGTCGAGGATCCAGCACAATTAAATAAAGGTAAAGGTCTTGTAAAGCAGTGTGAATCTGGATAAATGTCACTGTTAGCAATTATAGAGAGGCAGATGAACAGATGTGGCATTTCAAATGAAGATGACATACCAACAGTTCAGCTGGGAAGGATAAACCATCTCTAAAGAAGCTTTCTCTTTTGTTTGTTTGTGCGCAGCTCATTAGCCAGAGCACAGCTATCAGTTTTACATGTGGTACGCAATGCACACGTAAAACTAGTGAATATGAAAGGTGAGGGAAGCCTTAAAGATGGCATGTTTGGAGTATCTGCACCTAATTAAATGAGGCTGCAAATGCCTATTTTCATAGACATTGGTAGTAGGTGTGGATTTATGTCTAAGACAAGTGCAATGTAACATTGTAAATCTATGAATAAATAAAAGATATTTATGGTTCTATACATACATACATACACACACACACACACACACACACACACACACACACACACACACACACACACACATATATATATATATATTTATTTATTTAGTGCTCAATGGCTAGAGAGAATTTCCTTGATGTCCTATTTGTAAAAGACATCAATATTTAGTGTCAGAAAATTGCTACGCAGTTAATTATTTTACCTTGTGTGCAATTTCATGCTAAATAAAAACAAAGTAAATAACGTTCCAGCTTTATATGTCATGCACTATCTGTGTCTGCAGGAGTTTTCTGTCTCTGTTTGTGCATGTGGATATTAATGGGTTTAAGCATGTTTGAAGATATTTGTGTTTTTCTTTAGCTGACAGTCACTCGTGGTAATATTAGCATAAGACCGGCTTAAAGTATCCCTGCTGCCAGTTTACAAGATATTATGGCTTATCATGCCTGCTAACCCTTATTATCCGCTTGTTTTTATAATTTGCCTGACCAAACACACTTACTTTAACAAACAAATAGCACCACTGTTCTGCTACATAGTTTAAATTCTAACAAAACTTGAAAATTATTAAGCAAAGTGTTCACACTTAGGTGCTCACTGAATGTAAAGAAGCAAACAGAAGAAAAACTATACCTGAGAGGAAATGTGTCTTAGATGTATTAAAGTGGATGGGTTTGTGCAAAAATCTGATATATCTATTTTTCAGGAATTGACACTGAATAAACAGTTGCTTCTCAGTTTTGAAATCCTTAGGAATATTTTAGGATGTTGCAAAGCTGGAGTTATGTACCTTTTCAAAAATGTAGTTTTGTGACAAACCAACTGAAGACTATTTTCTTAAAGACTACATTTTTCTGAATAAATATTTAAATTACTAAAGCAATTTCTTAAATGAACTGAAGGATTTTATGAAAAAAAAAAAAAAACTACTCTAAGTAATCTCTTTCAGGGTTTTCCCCAGAATACCTGCTTAGCCTAGTGGTGGAGCAGTCCACTAGTGGTCCACCATGTTTTTGTGTTAAAAATGTTAAAAGTTGACAACTAATTTGAATAGGTAATTACGTACTATTTTATCAACATTACCTAAAATCCAACTAGAGACTCTTGAAAAAGGCAAACGCACACACACAAAAAAAGCAAAAA